>JAGVSP010002600.1:0-27910 GCA_022494985.1 Micrasema minimum
CAGAACAGTAGTGGTCGAAGAAGTAGGGGAAAGCAAGCTGCCAGAATCCACTTCTATCCATCTCTGTCTCCAGCATTTCTGCACTGGGATCACCAATATATCTCATGTAGTTATATCGCATCGAAGTGAGGCAACGAACGCAGTAACCCTTGGTGTTTGCTGTCATCCGGCGAAGGCGTTTCAGCTAGCTAGGCCATACATTACGTGTGCCTCCCGAGAGCCTTAACTATGCTTGCCTAAATAGGAAAGTTGTAAAATTACCAGGCGTCATGTTCTTGATGTTTTGGACGTCCACTGTTGACAATCCGTTAGCAGTTTACGTAAGAGCTGTGGGACGTGGGCCTGACTTGGGGGATGCGCGGGAACTGGAGGCACATGGCTGTGGAACCCGTACGCTCCACATGGGGAATGGGTATGGTATGATGATGATGATGATTCCAATGCTGGAGGCTTTATAGATTTCCGTCGCTTTTATCAGTTGTTAAAAAGTAACGTAATACATTTGTGTATTTGCATAATACGAGTTGATGTAAACTATCCTAATCTAACTATGCGACCTAATTATCATTACTGACTGTTATTTTTATTTGAAAACCTTGCAGAAACATCAATATTTTATGAATTATCTTCACGATAAACAATATTAATTTTTCACCCTCTACATTGTTGTCATACTGGGATTTCAATGTCTTGTCTTTGAATGTTAAATTATTACTCTAATTATAATCTTATCATTTCAACCTTTACCTCATTTTTACAACAAGACTTTCATTCAATAGCCACTTATGTTGCTCACACGAGAGTGCTTTATCAAATATTGATAGTTGTTATTATTCTGACTTATCAGTCAACTTGACTGCTTTACATTTCCTGTCATGTGTTTGAACTTGATTTTCCAAATGATATCCTAAAAATAGTTTATTATTTCATAACGGATAATAAGCAGTTCTCTTGAACTTTTTTAGCTTAGTTTTGTTCGTTTTTACCCTTTCTTGAAGTGTATAGAACATTTAACATAATCACAAGAGAGAAAAACAGACGTTTTAAAATTAAAATCAATACAAAATCGAAATAAAAATGAAAACAATAAAAAGTAATTATGTTCAGGATGTGAATAAATACAAATTTTACTAATTGGAATAAATATAGGTACTCTAAAAAGTTCAAAACGGATTGGATAGATGGGTGGCCGCTAAATTAAAGATTCATGTGAAGTAACAAATACGAGTACTTTTTGTGCATAAGTTTGGTCAAAATAATTAAAATTGCCTAAATTTGGTAAAAGTAACATTGAAATAGTATTTACAAATTGAAATATGTGGCAAATATCATGAGATTGCATAGATTTCTTTTAAATAAAAAAAAAAAAAAATACTGGCTGTGTTTGGAAAAGTTCAGGATGAGCGAAAAACTAATAAACCCCAAAAAAAATCCAATAGTGTAGCAATCCTTTTTGCAACTTTTAGTAGGAGTAAGGAAAATGTGTGAAGCAGAGAGTTCGTAACGTGGTCAAGCGTTCTACATGATAGTAAAAATGTGCATTCTTTTTTATACCTCAGCATGGAAATGGTTTGGGATTTTTTTAATACTTCCAAATTAAGCACATTATTGAAAAAAGAAACTTGGGGTAGGTGTCAGACCAATATAAATGGGTAAAGGAAATAAAATTTCAATTTGCAGTACTAACATTTTGTAAATAATGTTTTATTGCTCTGTAGAATAATGAAAGAACGTTACAAATAATTATTATGTCATGTGTATTAATTAAGATTATTGATAGCAATAATTATTTTGCAAATTTAAAACTGATAGCATTTAGATTAATGTAGTTATTCAAATTGATGAGATTAATATAATATTGTTCCTAGTATTTATTAACAACTGATAGCATTAAAATTGGAGTAGGTATAAATTGATTTATTAAAATTGTACGTTTTGTGTGTATACAAAGTGATTACTGCTGGTCCAAGGACTTTTCAACCTTGACTTTGTGCTTTGAGCCTTTTTGGAACGCACGATCAAAGTATTTTCCTTTGCAGATCTTGCTATAAATAATAATTAGAAACTGCGATATAAATAGACCAATCTGTAATGTCGTGTTAAATTAATATTTTGTTTAATTGTTCAATGAACAACAAAACCAATATGTTGAGTAGCAGTATTTTTATTACAAAATATGACTTATTCCGAAAAATTACCAAGTCGATCAAAATAATAAACAAGTGTTGATCTTGTTGAAACATTTTGGGTACAAGGTCCACTAAGATGGATTATTACATTTGAGACCCTTGCTCCATATCTGAGATCGGACAATAGAGAATAAATTAAATACGGAAAGTCTTTAAAAAAAATTGTATTTATTTTTTATTACGAGACCTAATATAAATATATTTTTTTTAAAATCCCATATGGTATTACAATCCGGAATTACCTCTCTAGGCTCATAGACATTAGACATACATACATGTAATAGTAGGTAACGCTTTTAGATTTGATTTGCTTTCGGACTTTTGGCTTATTCAATAGTATTTTTACTTGCTTTTTTGCATTGTGATATTAATTATAACCTATGTTACTAAGTAAATGTACTTTTTTTACAAAATAAAGTCAGTTAGAACGTTAGAACACTATCCTATTTCATGATATCATTTTATCTTGTAAATCGTGATGAAATAAACTGATCACAGTGACGTCGTAGATAATATGACAACGATCAGACTAAAATCTATTAAGATGTAGATAAGTTATCCATCTGTCTCTGTGTTCTACGAGAGGTGGTGGGGGGAGCATCGACAATTAAATAATTTTTTCGAAGGAGGGGAGGCACCGTAGACAAATCCGCGGGAAATGATAGTCGGAAAAATCACACATTCGATACCAGTTCTTCATATCGAATGGCGCGAACAATCGGTCATTAGTTGATCACGAACCTCTAGAGACTGACGTAGTGTACTAGTGTACTAGAACGTGAGTGCCATTAGTGGCTGTGATATTGTACCATACCGAACTATCCGATAGTGTTCCTTCCCAGGTGAGATACAGTGACGCTTCTGTGCTATACTTCCAGTTATCGGAACCCATTTACAAGTTCATCGCCTCTTGTGCTGGTAATTACAGAACAGATACAGACGATGGTAAATTTAGTTCAATTTCAAAGCACTGTTTTTTACTAATCAAATCTTGAAATGTTTTTTTTTTCATCATCAACATCATTCCATAACCGCTCCCTTCATTATTCCATTAACTGCTTCCAAGCCAAGAGATCGGCTGCCAAATCTCGTGCGTTTTCTCAAGTCAGGTCCACGTCTCGTAATATAACTGCCTTCGAATTGTGTGCAGTGGACGTCTAAGACGCTGGGAACCTAATACTTTGTAAATTATATAAGCATTATTAAGGATCGCGGGAGACATTAATTTGTTTGCACTTCACATCTTCTTGGGGACCGAATATTCTTTGTGTAGTAATTTTACATGATATTACTTTTTTTTAAAAATAAATACCTTTTTATTACCAACCAGAAATAACCATCACGCCATTTCTTCGAAGAAGTAAGCAGAGAGGATAGAACGCCATCTATCCTGGCACATTAACCTTACTTCCTCCACTTTTACACATTCCCATGCACGGACGCCGATTATTCCGATTTTTCACATTACCATTTTCAAGTATTACTTGTTGTACTTGATCATGACATCTTTTTCCCGGTCTTCCTCGACTTCTACATCCAGATTTTTTAGCTGTTCTTTTATCATTCAATTGGCCCTCATGACCGAACTCTTCATCAAGTTTTTTACTTAATTTGCAAATAATATAGTATTAAAGAATAGGTGGTTGCTCTAAAGCGGGTAACCAAACATAAACCTTTCAGTAAATTATTACATTCCAACTGAATGCAAAAACTCAGCTCCTAGCTTATTTGACAGTCCTGAACCATTAATTTAATATCCTTCCATGAAACTTTGTCCACAGTATTATTTGAAAAATAAATAACCTTGCACAATTTTTCCTTTTTCACGAGAAGGTAGGTACATACCAAACATGATTAAATCATAATATTAACTACCCAATAACGAGCCATAAACTCTATAAATGTGCTGCTTCCAATTCTCATTTACGGTTTTTGCATGCGTTGAAATGTTAATAATTTAAAAAAGCATATTGTAATCCCAAAAATTAAAACGATAAAGTTTTTTATTTGTGGATACATACTGACGTCTAAGTATTTACTTTTTGCTTTTCATTCTTATTCAAAGACAGACTGTTAGTGATTATAGGCAGCCTTAATTTGTTCAATTAATTGTCCCCGTTTAAAGATTAATAATTCATTTAGTGTGAATACTGTAAACAAAACTTGTTTAGCTTCAAGAGCAAATTTTTATGCAAAATTTCCATATGTACTGCTCTTAACTGAATCAATTTAAATGTTCTTAATCTACACTGTCATTTATTCATATACGATGTTAAAAATGTTGGCCAAATATTATTCAAAACTCGCATCAAGATTTTCATCATATATTTTTTAACATTATTTCTTTTTTTAATTGCAATGCGCAATCAATTAACAATAAGTGAATAATATTGACACATCACTAAGGTAATATTATGCATCTTTTATAATACCTTTAAACCATACTGCAATATCTTGACATTTAAACAAAATTATTTTAACATAAAAAAAAAAAAAAAACTTTTTAAATATATCTATGCAATCTTATGATATTTAAATACTATTTTCAATGAAGCCTAAGCGACTTGTTTACTTAAACAATCTGTTCAGTATAGAATGATGCTACAATCTTAAAATACCATAAAACGCATTAAAACTTATTAAATGAATCTGTTCCCCCCAAATTTCAAAGAAAAATGTAGAAATATGTTTTGTAAAAACAAATAAGAATTTGTTCATCTGCTTTTAATAGATACATTCTGAACGCATTTCGGTTCAGGTATTTTTAAAAACCAATTGAAAATTGCCTTACTCTTTGTTGAATCAAGCATCAACGTTTTGTATGTTAACAAATAAATTATTAATAATATGCAAGAGTTTAAGAGATCCTATTCAAATGCAAATTCTATTATCCCAGTTGTGCATTGATATACCGTTTAGTATGGTACCGATTAGTGTATACCATTTAGTATCTGTGACCGATTCTGTGATCAAGAAATAACACAAGACTTTTAATTCAGTGGATTTCTAATTATTGGTTAGCGTTTTTATTCTTAGAAGGGCAGACAGGGCAATGAAAGCCCCGCCCTTTCCCTAGACTGTTTTAAAGACTATTGAGTCTTTTTCTTTTTCGGTCCAGCTAACTCTACCGATTTTTTCAACAAGCTAAACCGCGATTTTAAGATTGTTAGTGTGATAAAAAAACGGATGAATTTACGTTTTGTACGTGAACAAATGCTTTCATTGCCCCTACCACTGTCTCGGCTTATGTATTATAATTGTCATTGTTTGCCCATCCCAGACATTTACCCGTGCATCCGCGGTCAGGGTCTCAATGGAGGGGGGATAAGGGAAAAGAGGGGAGGGGACAGAACGCATGTATGCATCTCACACTATCATCCTATCATTCTATCTGGCAGACATATTTCATACGTCCCCTGCCGTACCTTATCACAATACCAATCCAAAGACCATCCTATCCTTAGGCCGCCCCAGCGAGCGCACACCAAGTCCCCCCGGGGACTACCCCACTAAGAAATCTATTAGTTCTATATACTTTCTTTAACAGAACAAAACGTGCACAAATGCCAGCAGCAGGTTTCTTTTGATACATATTCATCATCATCGTCATACTATATCCGCTTTCTATGTGGAGCATATGGATTCCACAAACTGCCTCCAGGCCAAGCGATCGGCCGCTAGCTCCCGTGCATCCTCCCAAGTCGTGTCCACGTCCCGCAGCTCTGACGCAAACTGCCGGCGAAGAATCAGTACAGTTTTCTTACTACATACTTGAAGTTATATAATGTGTTTAAAGCACGGAAAGGTATGAGTTATTTATGCATACAGAAAAATCTTTAACGTACGTTTTTTTATCGTGTCTCTTTCATTGCAAAGTAATATATTTGAACAAATTAGTATCTTCTGATGTTTACAATTCGGCAAACATTTCATTTTTCTCTTCTTATAACATGAAAATGTCAAATTATAACACGTGATTTTATTTACATGAAAGGAAATTTCGAATTACACGTTCGAGTAAACAGTATTTATAAATATTCAATTAGTAATTAATGAATTGTTTTCTCGAATATATAAAAATAATGATAAATAATCGTATATTTAGGTTTGAAAATACATAATAATTGTACCGAAATTTACATAACTCTTGTTGATATAATTGATTGATATCTATACTTTATGAGTACATACAAAGTTACTCAAAATGAAATAACTAATTGAAGAATTTTTTCATGTTGAACCCTTACACTCGTTTAGGTGGCCCAATAAATTCAACTTATCCAACCTTATTAGTGCTAAGCGCACTTTATACGGGACCCAAAACTGTACAGTTTCTTGTTTAGAAAACTGTACAGTCTGTCAAAAGACAGGCTAAATATGTGTACTTTTTATTATCGTATGTTTGCACCGAGGAAATTGCTAATAATATAAATAAACTATTTGTTTTTTACGTTTTTAAAAGCATTGGATGTATCAATATCTACTTAAACATTAACTGTCAGTTCAGCCAAACGTCGCGCAGACCATTCAATATTCCATACAGTTTTCGATTTATTCGGGACAGTTTGCAAATTCCACAAGAAACTGTACAGTTTTCTGTTCCCTATTTGCGCTTTATAAAGAATACAATTTAGGTCTTTATATATACATTACATAGTTAATAATTTGATGGGATGATAACATGATTCATGATGGGACAATAATAGTAGTAATAACATATTTTCAAAACCGGCATACCTACTGTGGCACTTGTAAAAAACAAAATCGTCTTGAAGTGAATAAATTTTACAATTTGTTGAAAAAGGGTTGTATTTTCTAGCGGCAGAACACGTGCGGCAAGTGATAGACTATCTAAAATCACAGCAAAAATCAGTTTCAAGTATGTATTATGATAACTCATTGTTATCTTAAAATATTTTCGTTAAGCTTAGCAAGCATACACATTATTGTAGTACGTAACTACATAATAACTTTTTATCATCTTAAGTGCAACCTGATATTTTGAAGGATTTATAAATGCTAAATTTATGGTGTAGTTTCTACGAAGTTCAGTGCCCACATTATAGCGTTTATTTTCAATGAATTTACATACAAAAAATAATTAAGATCCAATAACCATGTGGTTATCAGTGGATAATTGACTTCTTATTGACTGAATTATTGACTTCTGTAATTGAAAGATGATTTTTTTTTTAAATTGTATTCGTAATTTTAAATGATTCTGAAAACACACCTAAATCAACTCAGCACACGCTTGCAATTATTAATTTCATGGTCGTTTTTTATGATGCACTCTTAAAAGTACGTGGCATCAATTTGAACACAAAATTTTCACGTCTATGAAATTAGTCAACGATTTGGGAATCGAACCTGTTCAGATAGTTAGCGTAAATTAGCATTAACCGGTTAGGTTATTAACGTATCGGAAAATCATGTGATTTTCCTTGGCTCAAAGTGCCGACTTTTCGTAGTGTTTGATATTTAAATGAATTTTCCACGCAGAAGTAACAAGTCTAGGTATCAATTATTATCATTCATTGAAGTTGAAACGCTTAATCAACACGAAACATATCTAACAGCACGTGAACGAATTGTAAGTCGAAAATGGATTGGATCAGTTAAGTATGCAGCAACGTCACTTGAAAAATAGCAACATTTTAAAATATTTTGGTACCGAATTCAACGCGAAATTAAGCATACCAATTTTTTTTCTTGATATCTACCACTGCTTTGGCACGTTAAGTGCAGCATATCTCAATCATTACTACTTGAAGGCAAGATGATTAATCTTACGCTTCAGAGCTAGTCCAAGGTATCAAATATTAAATAATTTACTCGAAACAAAAAAAATACAATTTATATTTTATATTTACTCCATCGGAAATCGATCCCGGTAAAATATATATATATATATATTTTTTTGTATTCTATGTACAATATACATTGTTTACTATTTGTATATTATTTCTCTATGACTGTATCTACTAACCGACAACGAGCTGCTGGAATGGTGGTAAAACAGTTTTCTTTTTACGTTTACACTCATAATATTATGTAAAATACAAATTTATAGAGAAAAATGATCACCTCAAAATTAAACTGATCAGATCACTTTTAAAAAAATCGTTCTCTCACCAGAACTTGCACCCAGGTCCTTTTGAAAGCCAGTCAGGTGCTTTGTGTATATATTTATATTAATTATGTTAAATGTAAATTTTAAAATATCGATTTATTGTTTTATTACGCTTTGATCTCAGATAAATATTGTAGAAATAATATTTAAAATGCAATTGTTCACAGACATATTAAAACCGGATATGTCGGCCATAAAAGAGTACCCCTTTGAAGAGGCGCCAGCAGCGGTACAACCTACGGGAAGGAAAGTGTCTATTGTCACAGAACCAATGGATTCTAGGAATGGATATGACAACTATGGATATGACAGGTAAATAAAACAATTTGTACTGAAACTGTACTTTTATGTTATCGGGGGTCATTTCCTATATCTGGAATATCTCGTCTAATCGTTACGTCATGTCATGGGCGATTTTTTAACTAAAACTAGTATTACAAAATTTTCACAATTACTACATTTACTTTAATTTTAAATTTATTTTTAAATTATTTTAATTTTATTTTATTATATATTGATTCACCATATGCATTTTTCGTATATATCTATTCCTTTTATGTATATTTTGTAAACTTTTTTATTATTTTGTTGTATTTCAATGATAAATTTACATATTTGCTATTGGCTCCCGATGACAAACGGCAAAATTGCGGTTTATCGGGACGGAATTATTTTTTTGTTTTAAAATGTTATGTTTTATTTTCTCAATAAAGAACTTAATAAAAAAAAAAAAAAAAAAAAATGTCTATTACAATGTAATCACACAAAAAATTCTGAAATTAAACAACTTTTGCTTACAAAATTCATTTTTTTTCGTTAAATTTCATCAATAATAATTTATTTGGTCGAATCAATACTAACCATGAAGAAAAAACAAAATAAAAAAACAGTATTTCAAAAAGAATTTGTTCAATTTTACTTAATCTGCCATACTAATGAAAGCTTTTATGTGAATTTTTTTTTTGTTTCAAGCTCGATTAAAAAGTCACATTACACATTCGACTCCAAATATGATGTAGATTCAGTGGTTTCCCTCTTGTACATCAAGTTTTGTTACACCCTGTATATAACCACTTGGTATATGTTTATATTTTATATTGACCCAGTTTGGAATAGAAAGCTATGTAGATGCATAGTTGCCTAAAGTGCTAACCTCTGCACCACGAGGTGGATAAAACTATTGACCCACTTTTTTTTATTTATTTACATAAATCCAACTTGATTGATGGGATGGGATGACAATATTAAAGATAGCTGATATAATTCGATAAAAGTGCATTAATTATGTAAAATATTAAAACCACTAACTTTGTAAATCACACTTTTTATACTATAATTCACTTTATTTAATTTTTTTAAACTAGTTTCAACAATGCTTTGTCATCAACAGAGCTACCTTACAAAAATTGCATTTTTTAAATGCAGTGAATCATGTAACAAAGTGGTTCATTTAAAAGAAAAAATTGCATTGCACAAAAATGGCACAAATTTATCAACAACAAAAACATGTTTTATATAGACAATCCCAGTTTATGTTTGTGCAAAGTATATGCTAATAACATACATTGTGTTTCTGGTTAAGTTAGCTGCAATACATAAAATTATATCTAAAAGTAAACACAATTACAGTAATATGTGTACTAACTTTTAACTACCAACAATTCAAGGACCTCATATTGACTCACCTACTTAGAGTCGTGATCATCAAATTGAGGACATAACTTTAAGGTCAACTAAAATATAACCTTTGTTAAACAGGATCTGGGAGGTAAAAATCAATAAAAATATGGGTTATTAGAGTACCTATTTGTTTTTTTAACCTACAACGATCCAGATGCCACTACCTCTAGGCGCATCTCTAGCTCTACTTTTAGTACTTTCCCTTATCTGCACCTAATGGTGCATTGGATTGATATTACCTTGATCAATTTATTTCATGAAGGTAATATTAAAAGTCCTTCTGTGCCAATCTAAGGCATCACACACGAAATATAAATTTTAATAACAACATGAATAAATAAATAAAGAATACCATATTTTTTAACTTGCTGAATATTTTAGAATCGCAAATTTTAATTTGTTTAACATCGTCAAATGTATTTATGAATTTTGAATAGAATAGTAAAATGCATACGCTGCAATTTGAATAAATGGAAAAGTTATCAAGTAATCTAGATAGAGCGTCTTGGGAATGAAAATGCAATTTAATTAAAAGTGTTCCAAGGATAACATTCGCGTTGTGATACTAATTCAAGGATAAATTTATATTTTCATTAGTAAGACTCTGGTGTTGGATTAAGTTATTAGAATTTTGTACATCAGTAAACTCTTTTGTATTTATGTTTATATTTTACAGACAAATAATAAGAATGGAGTCTGTCTATACTAAAATATAACATTGTAATATTCCATAAAAAATACGGTTTGTTTCTTATTATATATTAGTTATTTGCCCAACTTAGTTTTGAGCATTTTTCATTTAAAATAAAAATACCTCCCTCGCAAAGGAAATTTAGAAAAAAAACATTTATACCTACAGTACCTTTATATTCCTGTATAGACCTATCCGTATTTCTTCATTAAAATACCTACACATAAAAAATAGATATCTGAACAAAATATTAGGAACAATATTATTTAAAAAAAGTTAATGTATTTATTAAACCACCTCAACAGGCAAGGAGGCCCATTTACAGAGGGGAACAATGTCACAAACACCCAGGCTTGAAAAAATCACTTTTGATTTTTGTATTCTTGCCGGGAATCGAACCCGGAACCCCCGTTTTGTGAGTGCAGCGTCTTAGCCATTACGCTACAGAGGTCACCAATGTTAATTCAAAATGTGGTTTCAATAAAAATACAAACTAAAATTAGTTGTGTTCAAATTTATAACTTTTTAAACGTAAAACTTTACACTGGGAAATTTATTTCATATTTCGAATCAATGCACATGTCTTGACTGTTATTTCCTTTGCAGAAATAGAAAGATTTCCCAGGGAAACTCCGATGTTGCAGAAATGGGCCCGGTAAGACGAAAAAGTATACTTCACACATCAGCAGACAGTGTATCCCTCCATAGTCACCATTCCTCGCAACGCGGACATAGTGATGGTAATAAAAATATTGTTTACATACATAAATTTAAATTTGAAGTCAACATATTGCACCATGAATACTATAATGCACCAAGTCATATTTTTTTCAAATAAACTGATTTACACATTTAAGCTCACACCGATCGCCACATTTCTGTTTCATTCAAGAAACGTGTTTCTATCGCTTTCCTATATTGAGATATTAATTTGTTTTTTAATCCAGTTTCAATGAAACAGTACCAAAATAAATCGCATTTTTGCGCTTTCCTCAATTTTTTTTGTTTTGTTATTGCAGTTATGTAATCATGGTGCAATATGATGTTAGTATCTGATATGGCTGTAAAAACAAGAAATAATTTTTTTAAAAAGAAAGGATAGTGCACCAAATACGACATTCATCCCCAATATGGACCACCAAATTTTTAATTTAAGATTTAGCACAATTATACTTAAGAATAACTATATTTATACGAATACATATAAATTTACTTTTTATTTCAAATTCAATTAAAGAGACCTTATTTACAATAATCAATATTTAATTAATCAAGTATTTTTATAATAATATTTACGTAGAAGTAACGCAATTAGAGCTTACAGTTAAAATATGTTTTTTTCTGGAAATAATGCACAAAGCATGTAGAAAATACGTTAACAATAAATTATTAGTATTTGGTGTCATTTCCATTTTTCTTATTCATATTATCATAATATTACTATCGCTTACCACTTACGGTAATTGCTAAAACAAATTTAACTGGACACATGCCGTAAAACTAATTAGTACATAAAGCGGCAGTTAGACAAATACAAAGTACGCGTGTCCATATTATGCCCATTACTAATCCCTTGAATCACCAAACTGCTTTTTCCTGTAGCGGAGAATTCTAAGTAAATTCATAAAAATGGGATATGTGCCTAATATGCTACTACTACTACTTTCCCTTATCCGCACCCAATGGTGTATAGGGCACTGCATTGGTACACCAAGTGCAGTGTATCTTGATCATTTTATTACATGAAGGCAAGATGATCAGTCTTACGCTTCAGTACCAGTCCAAGGTATCACACATGAAATATTAATATGAAAATCTCATGTAAATAAATATTTCATGTTGACCCCATACGGGAATCGAACCCGCGACCTCAGGCACGGTAGCCAAATGCACTACCACTATGCTACGAGGCGGACGAGGCCTAATATGAGAGAGGGAAAAATCATTTCCATTTGACTACGGTATAGCACCGTATTATTATATTATATTTGATTAAACACGTATAGGTATACTATACTCTAATTAATTCTTTTTACAGATAAAGGAAATATGCACGATTTAAGATCAAAAAAATTGTCCACAACAGAATCAGTACATTCCAAAAAAAATAGTTTACCCCCAGATGAAAATGTAGAAAAGTGAGTATTATTCAAATTCCTAATTTTTTAAAAATCAACTTACCAATGATTAGAGAAAAAATAAGCATTAACATTTTAACGCAATAATAATAATCTTAAAAACAAATATATTTTGCAAACATTTGGTTTGCTGAATTGTTTTTAATTAGAAGATCAGTGTTATGTAAAAATAAAAGTTTCTTAATATAAAGAATGATTTTTTTTAAAAGTTTTTTTGCAGTTATTTAAAGATTTCTTGGATTACATAAAAAAAAGTATCAAACAACTCTTTAATTTTTTAATAATCTTTTTAGATCGTGTTGGTTCTCATTTTGTAAAAAATGTCACAAAGAGGACCCCGTGCCATCTTGGGAGCCCCCTCACTGGCAGAAGTTTTGTCCGTACCCCATTTGTCCGACCTACAGGCAATTTGCTCAAATTATCAGTCTTATATGCTTAGGTAACAATTCCGAAACATTTTTACTTACCAATAAATTTAAAATATTATATTTCTAGCCACTGATAGCCATATTTATGCCGGTCGTTAAATCAGCGGTAAAATTTTATGAAACGCTTTATCGTACGAAGCACAATAAATACTTTAAGAAACAATTTTTCCTCTTTTTCTTGGTTACGAATTATTACGGCTTTATTATTCAATCCATTTTTTTTCAGTCATCATTACTTTCGCCGCAGTATGCAAATTTAACAAGTGCTTAAATATTTTAAACGATACACACTGTTAATTCCAATGAGTTTCATGACTTTGTAAACGGAGACTGTCTAATTACCTTTAAGTAGAGTTTGAACCTTTAAGAGGATTATGAAATAAATCAATAAATTGGGAAATACACGCGACCAAAATTATCGCATTTGCAAAAATATTAAATAATCTTAAACTAAATCTAGATATACTTATCTTATATTCATAATTGATATTTTTTCTTTCTATCGGAACGATAGAAAGTTTATATGAAATTGTTGTTACATATTGATGTTTTAAAAATCTTTTATAAAATTTTACAAATCTGAACTCTATACTCGTATGCCCTAGATTCTGTTACGTAATTCAGTTGTTTGATGAATTTTGTTTTTCTATTGTTGATAAGGTTCGTCTCTCTTTTTTATGTCGACTATCCGATATCATATTATTTTAGGCACTGAACGTGAAAAACTTTAGCAGTAACGATGCCAGATTTTTAAATATTTTTTTGGAGGACCACCTGTATATAATATATTTTATTCATATTCTGTATGTTTCACCTATATTTTAACTAGTAAGTTTCGACAATTTTTTAAGGTTTTCTAATATGGGGGGTGGTATACGCCTTAATGCCCGAAGCAGCGACCCCGGGGGGTGAGTTGTTCGATATAGCTGTCCTCGCCCTGGCTGCGCATTTCGGAGGGGTCCTAATGGTGAAGATCACCACCCTTCCTGCTCTCATAGGGATGCTGCTAGTAGGAATACTGATGCAGAATGTCGGTTGGGTGCATTTAGCTGAAAAAGCAGTCCTGCCGAAAGAATTGAGGTAAAGCATTGTTATTTTGTATACGGATTTTTTTAAAATTTATTTATTTTTTTTTTTTATAATTTAATGTACACTGGTAGGTTTAGTTACCTAGTGGCAATTTTTTCAAATCTCAACTTCGATTAAGCAAAAAGCTGGCGTCAAATACCCATCCGGCCACACGGTGTTTTAGAATTTTAAAATGTTTATAAGTAGTATATACATAATACGATATGGTATATATATCGACGGGTAACAGCCAAATCATCCTAACTGACTTTTTGAGATTTTGCTGGAGTTAAACAAAATAACCAACAACTTTAAAACCTTTATTTTCGTTGCAAACACATCTTAAATTGTGAATAAAGGTGCATATTTTATAATATAATTATCTTTTCTAAATGCGTTACATTTTAATTTAGCCAAAAAGTCAGTTAAGATAATTTGGCGGTTACGCATCGATATTGAAATTTTTATTAATTTTATCTTTTTATTGTATTTTTTGTTGCAGAAAATTTGCTCTCGTGATAATATTGACTCGAGCGGGATTGGATTTGGACCCTCCAGCAATGAAGAAACTATTCCTCACAGTACTGAAACTGGGTTTGGTTCCCTGGACGGTGGAATGTACTGTTATTGCCGTAATGACGCATTTACTGTTAGACCTTCCCTGGATTTGGGGTAAAAATTAACTTACAATTTACTTTTTTAATATTGAATACGCATTCTTGAAAGTTATTTATTTATTTCATTTTATATTCCTACGGAATATGGATATTCTAGCGTTTACAGGGCTTATGACCTGTCATTGGTTGGGTTAAGTGGCCACTTGATGTACTACAACATGCTTAACAATATTCTCAACAGATGTCACCAGAGAGAAACAAATATTGAAAATGGTCGAGAAACTCAATTGTGGATGCTTCTGTACAAATTCAATATATATAGTAGTTTCAAAATTTTGTCATATATGGTTGTCAGATGATGGGCGGAATGGGGAATGTTGTAGATTTTTTCGGCATCAAGTGGCCACTTAACCCAGCCAATGACAGGTCATAAGCCCTGTAAACGCTCGAATATTCATATTTCTGAATTTATAAAAAAATCTACCTCGTCTCTGTAGGGATATAAAATGAAATATATACCTACTCCCGACTTGTGATAAAAGTATTTAAACACGCCCAAATTAATGCATTATTTATTTATTTATATATACATATTTATTTACGGTACTTGCTTTTTACAAAAATACGCTTTAAATACAGAGAAAAAAGTAAGTTAAATATAAATAAAGAATAGTACTCTTGTGCTAAATTGTAAAAATTATTTTTTTTCATTGGTAAGTATAAATAATATATCGAAGTATGCTTCAAACGAATATATATAAATACAGGGTTATTTTTTAGTCAGTTAACAAAAAAAAACCCTGAATTCAGTATCGTTAATAGAACCCATTTCAATAAAAAAACATGTCCTTTCTCAAATAAAAAAAAAGAAAAGCGCACCCAAATAATTCCTCAGAAATAGTAAAGACTTGGTCACAGTCCGCCCGGTATGCGCGAGCGGCGAGCGCAACCCCCCCGCGCGCACTTCCCCGTCTTACTAACCCTTACGTGCCGCGCATGAACAACAGCTGTGAATAGGATGTACGTAATTTGTAAAAATTATAGGAAATAAAAATAATAAATCGTAAAAATAAAAAGTACATGTTTTTTTATTGAAATGGGTTCTATTAGCGATACTGAATTCAGGTTTTTTTTTTGTTAACTGCTAAAAAATTACCCTGTATAGTGAAATATGTTATCTGTTTACACTTAATTACTATTTAAATTTTATAATTTTTAAATAATGCCGTTCAAAAACCAAAGACTGTACCGCATTTTTTTTTTAATATTCTACACATTTAAATTAACCTTGCTTCATTTTTTCTTCACTAAATCAAACCTACGGACTAACAAATATCCCTTCATCTCTCGACAAGGCAGGTCGTCTGAAAAGGGGGAGCCTGATAAAGATGCATATATCACGGATTCTGCTATACTATACGAGTACATATGATTGCACTAGAAAACAATAAAACCTTAGACTTTAAACCTTACCAAGCCTTATACCAAACATAGTTAAAATTCGTTTTACGATTTCACGTTTGATTTAAACTAAAAATCAAGTATTCAATAACAGGAATATACATATTATACATCCCTAGTTTTTTATAAAAATATTGAGTTGATTAATCAGCCGTCACATAATTTACAATAGAGTTGTTCCCGATAGCATGAATATCCTTGAAAACGTTATAAATATTTAAAGTATATTTTTACAATTCCAACGATATATAACACAATGATCAAAAATGTTGTTTTCATTTATAAATAAATAAATAAATAAAATAAAATTTATAAATATATGTTTTAAAAACACGAAATTACGTGTGACTTTTAACGCCCGTTATTGGCTAATGACGTCATACCCGTCCATTATAAAAGGCAGGAAATTAATTACGATGTGAGCGCTCATATTGATGTGACGTCACACCGCATGCGCGCAAAATGGAGGATTTTGCGAGCGATTTAAAAAAGCGCTATTTCAAACCGCGCTAGAAAATTCATGACATCGTAAAAATTTTAAAAAAAATTCCCTTGATATTGTTATTTTTTAATTCATTTTCATGAAATAAAAAATATAGAAAATCGGAAAGAATTCTGAATAATCTGAAAATACACATTGATTTTTTTTTTCAGCTTTCCTATTGGGGTCCATAATAGCAGCAGTATCCCCTGCCGTAGTAGTGCCATGCCTGTTCAGGCTGCGTGGTAAGGGCTACGGAGTTGCCAAGGGTATCCCAACCTTAGTACTGGCTGTGGCTGGAATCGATGACGCAACGAGTGTCGCCATCTTCGGGGTCATTATTAGCATCATGTTCTCTACGTCATCCCTTACTTATTCCATCATTCAGGTAGGTACTTATTTAAATTATTTTCTTGAAAATGCTTAAAAGCTCCATAACTCGTATGCCATAATAGTCGAACCCTAGATTACTATGGTTAATTTATTACAAATGGCCTCTAGTATAACTCCTTTAAGGAAGAGTCCGAATTATCAATCATCTTGTGCTGTATGTACGAGTAGTCACACTGTAATATTCTCGATCGGCAATTAAAAGTAAAAACTCATCAAATCATGCATTTTTCATCGATTATTTTTTGTATTATTTGCAACCTCCCATAAGTTGCAAGTTGCACAGAGGAGCATCGAGAGAATTATGCCTGGAATTAAGAGACCGAAAAAGGAACGATTGGATCCGACGCCAGACAAAGGTCTGCGACGTGGTGGAGCGAATTGCCTGGTTGAAGTGGAAATGGGTCCGTCACATAGCCAGAATGACGGACGAGAGATGGACGAAACGCGTTCTGGTGTGGAGACCGAGAAACAAGAGGCCTCAAAGACGTCCACCGATGAGATGGGTGGACGACATCAGGAAGTCTGCTGGAAGACAGTGATGGGGGGCGGCGCAGGATCAGGAGGAGTGGAGACGGCAGGGGGAGGCCTATGTCCAGCAGTGGACCTCAACGCACAGTGTTTCGAGTAGAACAAGCTAGGAGGACAAAATTATTTTAGATGTTTTTTCTACATAAAAATATTTCATTTTATTAAAAAAAAACTAAAAAAAAATCAGAGTCGATTTAACCAGATTTTAGGTATATTTGTAAAAATAATTTATTTTTACGTTAAACATATTTTATTAATTTATACAGGTATGAAATTGCATTAAATTGATTTATATTTTTATTAATTAGTACTACATAATGTACATTATTGCATTAAAAAATATATTTATATATGGCAACAATTTTTTTAAACCCCATATACCTACATCTATTTTTTAGGTATTTCCAAGATTTTTAAAAACTATAATATGAAACTTTTATATACTTTTACATGTATTTCTGCATATAAATAATAGCCAAATTATTAAATAATTAAAAAACTCACATTTTATTCTTAACATTTATTAGTTCCTACCAAGAAAGCTTAAAACTGCTAGAAATAGTCATGATCTCTGATTATTTTAAACGGGTGACAAGGTCTATTCAAATAATTATTGACAGATATTTTGTACAAAATATTTATTTCAAAAATCATTACTTTTTTTTTTTACTTCAATTGTGATTCTTCGAAGTCCTTCCTGGGTCTTCCAACAGGCCGATCGGCGTCAAATGGTGGTTGTGATGATGTGGAAGCCTCCGAAGCGTTAAAATGAACGCAAAACTGAAAGTCCTCGCCGTTCAACCAGCTCTCGTTGTTTTTTAAAAACCTTTCCCTTTTACTATGGCATGTTTTCCATTTTTCGTCAAACTTTTGCGATATACTCGCTATTTTCAATTTTAATTTTTTTTATGGACTCATCAACAACATTGCTAATATTAAATTTTGATGACAGTATAAAAAATAGTTTTTTTGTTTCGGTCATCTTTTACATGTTTTACCCACTCATCGAAAAAGTCCACTTTTTTTATAGTGTAAACACGTTCTGAAAAAAAATTAAAATTTAAAAAAAGGCAAAATAAAGCAAATAGTTTTTTTTATATTATTTGAACGTTGAATATTGTAGGTTGAATATGTATAGTAAATAAATTCGGTAATCTCCGGTAGCCGTTAGTTACAAGCTTTTAAATTTTGAAAAATAAAGTTTTTTTTTTTTGTTTTTCCTCATTTTTTATTTTTTATTTTTCACTGTTTAAATATAGTAAACGATTATTTTTTTTTGTGAATAAATAAATTTCTTACCTTTAAATATAGAATCCATTTTTTTATTTATTTTTTAAACCACTACGTAAAGCACAAGATTTTTTCATAAGTGACACAAAATCGATACTAATTGATGCATGCAAATGCATTTTACTTGAAACCGTCACTTTGTCCCCCGATGACTCACGACCATGGAATATTTTGGCACTTATGATTCTTGGAATAATGACTTATAAGGGGTTGCTTACAATACGACATCCCTTATTTTAGGAAATATTGAAATGACTTTTGTCTTCCTAGCTAGTTCTACTCGAATCACAGTGCAACGGGCTGAAACGATGATGATGATGATTGTTTGCATCTAAATTGAAGGTGTCCACGGAAATGGGCTAATTAAAGAAACATATTTTTTACAGGATATTATATTAGTCATTAGTAAATTAAGAACTAGTAAGTATTAAGAACTAGCAAGTAAGTAGTATCTGTAAATTTATTACAAACATCATCATGACTATGACTGGACCAGATGGGATATTTACTCGCCTGCTGCAAAATATATATTTTTTTAAAATTCCAATAGAAATTACCATCGAAATCTATATTTTTATTTTATTTAACCAAATACACGTTGTACACCCAGTATATTATTAACTCATTTATATAATAGTGCAATTATTATGAGTCCATTGCATATTACAGGGTCCTGTGTCCATCATTGGCGGCATCCTGTTCGGGGTTCTGTGGGGCTACTTACTAAAGTTTGTTCCGGAGAAGAACGACCCCTTCGTTGTGCCCCTTAGGGTCCTGTTAATCCTCTTCGGTGGCCTGCTCGCTGTTCTGGGGTCGGAGCTCATCGATTACGATGGAGCTGGTAAGGATTCATGTACTAATAAAAGAGGTTTGGCCACCTCGTGGTGTAACGGTAAGGCGGTAACATTTATATAGGTCATGGGTTCGATTCTCGATTTATATATACGAAATATTTAATCCAATGCTGTTTTTAATTTTAAATATGACATAAATTTGTGATTGGGCTGGCGCTGAGGCGCTGAGACCCGTAAGACCATTTTACCTTTATGTAAAAAATGAACAAAATTTACTGCACTTGGTGAACCAATGCAGTACCCTGTGCACCCTTAGGTGCATTTTTTAAGAGGGAAATAGTGCATCCTTGTAGCATAGTGGTAGCGCATTGGCTACCGTGCATGAGGTTGCGGGTTCGTTACCCGTAGGGGGTCAACATGAAATATTTATTCACATGTGATTTTCATATTAATATTATATCATGTTTGTTACCTTGGACTGGTTCTGAAGCGTAAGACTGATCATCCTACCTTCATGTAATAATAATGATCAAGATACACAATACTTGGTGTGCCAATGCAGTGCCCTATGCTCCGCTGGGTGCGTAAATTAGTAGGCTCTCAACGATATTCATTTTAGTAGTAGGTATTTTTAGTAATGACCTGAATATTTATTTACTACCTCCTCAAAAAAAGACTCCGTTAACTCTAACTTACCTACCTTATTCATATAACTTTCAAAAGTTTGTTATGCTGATAAAGTCTGAGGTGTGGGCGGCTAAAAATCCCTCCTTTTAGAATCCTATTTCCGCCACATTTTCATGCGAAAATGAAACTTGAGAAGCAGTGAATCATTTAACCACAACACGACAACACCATTATCATGAAAAGAGTTAAGGATTTATAAAGCTTTTATATTTGAGTTTATGACACTGGTAACTTTAATCCGGTAAATTTTAAAACTAACTACAAGAACACACTTGCAAATACATTGGAAATAATGGTAATGAGAACAAGATATTGCATTTAGTTTTAAAGTGATTTTTATGAGAGTATTTTCTTTAATATTCTTAATATTTACTAATTACTGCCTTTCCTCTCCGTAATATTAATGATTTTCTATATTTTACCATTTTATTACATGATCGTATGATTATTTTTATATTTGTTTTAATATTAATATCTATCCTTTTCGAAACATACCGAAATTTTAATCGCCAGTCCAAAGCTCGTGAATAACTAACTAACCTAACTTAATATAAAATATCGCATCACGCCATTACTCCGAAGGGGTAGGCAGAGGGGATATAATGCCATACCACTCGGTACTAGCACACTTCCTTTGATTTCTTATTTATACATCATGCACACACGTCGACTATTTGGACTTTTCACATGTCCACTTTCAAGAACAAGTACTTAAAAGTGGACATGTGGATGCAGGCGTTTTTTATTTATTTATTGTGTTATCGAATCGATTATTTCAATAATGTGAGTTTCTTTCTACGAATAACAAACAGAAACCATCAGAATAATCCATTTTTATACGGATCTTGTGAGTTCCCAATACGGGCTAGATTATATTTTTCCAGACTTTCGGCATATTGAAATAAGGATTCCTTATCAAGCTGAGATGAAAAGACATATTAACCTGATATAATGTGTAAATATATTTCACTGATAGATGCCAATTATGATTCAGATGTAAATATTTATTTATACGGCCAATTTAAGAAATGTGTGTGCAAATATTTTCTACCAGCCCTTAAGACAACATATTTCGTCTATAAGAAATACTACGCTGTGTATGTAATAGGGGTCTTCCCGATGGCATGAATATTCTTGAAAACGTTATAAATATTTAAAGTATATTTTTACAATTCCAACGATATAAAACACATTGATCAAAAATTTGGTTTTCATTTATAAATTTATGTTTAAAAAACACAAAAATACGAGTGATTTTTAACGCCCGTTATTGGTTAATGACGTCATTAACGTCTACCGTGAAAGGCGTGAAATTCATTCCGTAGTGAGCGCCCTATATTGCTGTGACGTCACACCGCATGCGCGCCAAATGGAGGATTTTGCGAGCGATTTGAAAAAGTGCTATTTCAAACCGCGCTAGAAAATTCCTATGACATCGTAAAAAAATTTAAAAAATTCCCTTGATATTGTTATTTTACAATCAATTTTTTGAAATCAAAAATAAAAAATCGGAAAGAACCCAATTATACTACGATTTTGGATTTTTAAAATGATAATGTGATATTTTTAGGTCCATTGGCAGTTATAGCTGCTGCGTTCGTTGCCTGCCTTCATTGGAGCGACCAAGGATGGGATGTTGAAGACAACCCAGTTGCGACCGCTTTTGAAATTTTCTGGATGATTTTTGAACCAATACTTTTCGGCATCACAGGAGCCGGAGTCAAGGTTAATAATGACTTTTCAAGCTAAATATTTATTGGCACACCTATTTAATCATTTCATATGCTTTTACTACTTTGACACGTAATGTAAAGTTTTCTAATAGAATCTTCCATTACCCAATAATATTTATTTACAATTTATTCTAAAGTCTTGTGGGAAATATTTTTTTGTCTGAGTGTCATTGCGTATATTTTATTCTATTTTAATTTATATTTTTGGTAAACGTACGCTGTTAAGACTAAATAAACAACAATACGAAACATTATATAATACAAAAACAGTAATTGGTGCTTAGAGTCTAAGAGTGTAGTTTTGTCCGCCTAAACAACAATATGAAACATTATATAATACAAAAACAGTAATTAGTGCTTAAAGTCTTAGAATGAAGTTTTGTCCGCCTGTGTTGTTGATGGTGTGTATGTATGTACATAATATGTACATAGAGTGCGAGTGTGTCGTAGAGTAGTGCGTTGTCGAAGGCAATAAATAGTTACTATACTTTAATAAATTATGCTATGTACTTATACTATACATATATTATGGTGTACTTATACTTTTTTGAAAACTCTTCTCCCTTTTTTTATCCCTTCTTATTTTATTTAAATAATCCTCATTTCAAAAACATTTAAACTTTTTGACAACAAATCCGGCCTATAAGTATTTGATATATTTTTTTTTATAAAAAATACTTGGTACACTTCCACTTTTATTTATTTTGACCAGTTAGCGCTTTCACCCTGTGACGGGCATCTTCAAACTGGTTACAGGGTGAAAGCGCTAACTGGTCAAAATAAATAAAAGTGGAGGTGTACCAAGTGTTTTTTATTTAACTTTAATTAGTTATATATTTAAAAAAAATTAATCATGGAATTCCACCAAGTAATGTCAATAAAAAATATAAATCAATTTATTTTGTATATATTTTTTGCTCATTTTGTCTTGATGCAGTTGATAATTTGCGTTTATTTTTCTAGTTGGATGAACTGGATCCCAATGTTGTGTCGATTGGCGTGGGTTGCCTATTCGCAGGCGTTATCATAAGAATTCTTGTGACTGCTCTAATAGGAGTCCGCAGTAACTTAAACCTAAGAGAAAAGTTCTTCGTTGGTCTATCATGGATGGCGAAAGCAACTGTGCAGGTACGTTTTGTTTTACACTGTGCAGACAATTTGTGGGGTATGTCATTTTGATAAATTAGTGTCGATTTGTAGCGCCTCTTGTGAGGGGTTGTCGAAACTGAATAACTATGGGTACTAGTCGATTTAAAAAAAGGCTACAACAGGCTAATTAAAAAAATTAAATGAGATTGGTTTTGCTGCCATTTGGCGACGATATGTTATTATCATGCCGTGCATTTTATTTCTTTGATATCGATTACTTGAGTAATGCTCGTTTTGTTTCAGGCCGCCCTCGGACCTATCGCACTGGAGACAGTAAAGAAATTAGACATGCCAGAAGACGAGAAACAAGTTCTCTTGAAGTATGGAGACACTGTTTTGACTATGTGTATTCTGTCGATTGTAGTGACAGCTCCTTTAGGAGCAATATTGATATCAATTTCTGGACCCAAACTATTGACGAAGACAAGAAAACCACAAGTTTTAGAAGGTACATATGTAATATGTTAATACTAAAACTTCTACTTCCGCACTCAGTGGCGCATAGGGCACTGCTTCGGTACCTACACCAAGTGCAGTGAATCTTGATCATTTTATTACATGAAGGTAGGATGATCAGTCTTACACTTCAATACCAGTCCAAGGTATCAAATTTGGCGGCCTCCGAAGCGTAATAGCTAAGACGCTGGACTCACGATACGGAGGTTTCGGGTTTGATTCCCGGTGAGAATACAAAAGTCTAAGGGGATTTTTCTCAAGCCTGGGAGTTTTGATGTTGTTCCCCTATGTGATTGAGCCTCCTGGGCTGTTGAGGTTGTTGGTTAAAAATATATATGTATATTAATATTAAAATCATTGGTTAATAAATATTTCATGTTGATTGCTTTTGCTTTACGGGAATCCATTTGTGATGAAGAAGATTCTGGTCCTCTATACTGAACCAGAATCCCCGTCATCGCTTCACCAACTAGCTCAGAGGTGGACAAGAAATCTCTATGAAATATTTTATTTTAAAAGAATTTATCAAAACGAATCTAATGAACTAAAGCAAGAGAACACATAGTCAAACATACGGGACGCGGACCTGGGAAGAAATAAAAGAAATAGGAATTTCAATATAACACAGTTTAATTATGGATGATGCAATAATTCTAAATACAAAAATCATATAAAACAAAGTGTACCGTCTCACATACAAGCTGTCTAACCTAGAAATTTTGAAGTTAAATTTACCGTTCCGTTACGAAAATTACCCCATACGGGAATCAAACTCGCGATCCCATGCTCGGTAGCCAAAACCGCTACCACTGTGCTACGAGGCGGAATATGTTAATATCACACAGTAAAGAGGTTTCTTTAGGTTTAATAATATTTTTCATAAAAAGTTAGATTGTTATTAGCTAGTTTATAATAAAGTACAAATCTAAAAAAAATATATTATTACTAATTAGATCACAAAAATATTGGAAAAGTAGGTAATAAAAAATATGTTTATATTTGTGGGTATTATTAAATTGATATATTTATTATAACATAAGTAAATTATGTTAATTCAAGAATATAATACATTTCAAAATATTGGCCAAAACTGTATTTTATCAGTTATCTTTGACGATCTGACGATTGCGCTCAGTGGGAATTAAAGCTATGAAGCATATTTTCTATTTTAATTGGAAAAAACATAAATTGATAAAAACATGTTTTTTTTAGGATGGCGTCGATCACATCGTCCTTCGATCAGAGACATTTCAATTATCGACGAAGAAGAAGAAAAAGACAATTCAGAAGATGCTGGCTGAAGCTGGTGTTAATTCAACACCCACTAATACTACTGCGTCCGTACAACACACAACCAACAGTCCCATGTGATAATTATTGCTACATTGTATTGCTGTATGTAATAAATGGCTGATAGTGTATGTGAAGTACCCCAAACATTTTTAATTAAAGTTGATACGATGGGCTTACTTAGCTGTATGAATTATCTTTATTTATGAGTCATAAATTTAGGTAATTATTTCACAAACTGGTTTCCTACGAGTTGGCTATTAAAAATCGCCATTAATTATGCTAGTAACTGACTTGGGCCAACTCTATATCTATCCCTTTTTATCGCACTGAAAGTTTCTAATGAGACGTCTCCAAAATCTAACCCCTCCACCAACATTGGCCTATTGGCGGCTAAGTCAATAGAGGGCGTTGAAAAAATTAATATAAATTGTAATAAATTTTGTAATTTGTAGGTACTACCTATCGTACCTATTAGGTACCTATGTTATTTAAATGTTAATACCATCTTGGTAATGTCATCTTTCAAGAATAATTCACCCTGTGATAATAAAAAATCACAGGGTGAATTATTGTATTTGTTACATAGTTTGGGATTGGCTATAACGCTGGACTCGCGCATCAGAGGTTGCGAGTTTGACTCCCGAAGATATATATATTATTTTATTCTAAAGCCTGGGTATTTAATAATTTTGTCTCCCTCTGTTATTGGGCTTCATAGTCGAAATTGTTTAAAAATATTAAACAAATTATAGAATAGAAACTAATTAATTCAGTGCTAAAATTATTAAATTATTTTTTATGTAGGTATTTATACGAGTACATCACTAGTCAGTCGCAAAATAAATATTTAAACCTACGATGGGGAAAAACAAATGCAATCACGCAGAATAAACAATAAGAAGTGCCCTTGTAATGTATTTCGTGCCTTTAAGTCTATATTACGTACCGAAATGGAGTATTATAATATAGTTTAGATATTAATAAAATTTTGAAGCGTTGTTGTTGTGTTATAGGACTGAGTTAATTTCCGCCTAGTGGTCATGAAAAAATGACAAATCTTAACATTCCCACAATGTAACATCGCTAAATTGAATCAGGCTATTTTTTATGTACATATGTATTATACCCAATTTATATAATAATTAGTTTTTTGTCAGAATAATTATTTAACTTGATTTTAGTATTATTAAAAATATCCTCATATTGAGAATTTTTCGGTAGTAGATTGCGTGTGTGTAGGTAAATCATATAAATCTATTAGTTACAAAAAGAAATTGATGAAAATTATTATTATTGACGGTCAAATAATTATACCTAGTTGTGTTACATACTTTGAATGGAATATATTAAAATGGGTGACTGGGGAGATAGTAAATAACAAATTAAGGCTAAACCTGAGTCCTGCGTTTTGTTTTTTCAATATGATAAAAATAATATTTGGAATTTACTGACTTAAATTATTTTCTGTGAAAAAAAAAATTGTTTTTGAAAAAAGTATATAAAAACCCCGTTTTAAGTATTATCAGTACTTCTCCATAATGATATTTCTGTATTCCACGGCTTCTCCGAGCTGAACTCTTTTTATCGATAAATTTTGAAAATAAAAGTTTTGCTAAAATTTGATAAAATTTTTCGTTATTATTGTAACATAATAATATTACCTCCCCAACAACTGGCTGTACGAGTATATTTTTAAAATGTCAAATTATGCATTTTAAAATTTCAATTCTGTTTGATTTTATTTTTTTATATTTACAAGTTTGTTACATCTGTGTTTTTTTAAATAGGTACATATGAGCTTGAAAGGTGTATTGTTTTAATAATATAATCTAAATGTATCATAAAACTTCCATGTGTAAAATTATAATTAATTATATTTATTATTATTATTAGTTTATTATAATACGCTTTTTGTAGATCGAAAGAAATGTGTATGTAAGAAATATAAAGTAGAAGTAGGTAAGAACGACTATTTTAATGTAAATAATGCTTCCTATAAACATGATAATTTTTTGTTTATTTCTATGTTGCTGGATAAACTATCAACAAATTTTAATTTATTGTGTTTAAAACTACCTATGTTTATGCTTTCATGATAAACATTTCCGTTTTAAACACTGTTTTATGATTTTTAAATTACACGATTTCCAATTATATTGTTATTTTTATTTTGTTTCATTTAAAATTACCCAATTCGTCTGTGTTGTTATTAAATAAATATCACCTAAGCATGCATAGTTTAAAATCATCTCACAGCAGCGTCATTACCATGAAATGGGAAAATATGAAAGTTTTGCTGGAAAAATGTTTGAATGAACTTTCCTATATTATCTCTCACGATACGAAAATATTGACAGTAAAAAATCAATATTAAAATATTTTTTGTTATGAAACTAAATTATCGCCATGTTACATGCTTGAATATAGCCGGAACATAAATATTTTATTTGATGTGCGATAATTTTTTTCTAAAATCCACAATCTCTAATATTTACAAATTGGTAATACTAGCACGATCTTTGGAATTTTGTTGGAACTATAACAGGAAGGCAAGTAAACTTAAGTTCCGTACAGTAGAGTCTGGCCGGAAAATTCTTGTTTATACAACACAGGGATAGATGTCGGTAATGGGGGAATAAAAAATTGCTAGAAAATCCAGTTTAATTTTTTGTTAAACCATTAATTTGATAAAGCACAGTTC
>JAGVSP010002601.1:0-60245 GCA_022494985.1 Micrasema minimum
GCCTGTTTCACCTTCCCCAGTTCTCGGGATCACAAAGATCACTACGACCGTAAAAAAGCGACGGAAAACGATTTTCTTACCCAGGGGATTTTAACGTTTCGCGATCAAAAAGGAACACCTTTAAAAGTTTCGATCGGGATTATTAAACGGCCATACTAGTCGCGAGCCTTTTCCCGAAAATCTTATTCGCACAAATCTTCATTCAATCTTATTATAATTTAGGTCGGTTTTCGGGCAAGCCAATATTGAAAAATGCTGTCGAAATAATAAAAAATCCGTCAAGTTGCGCGATAGATGTGAACGTTGTGACATTAGGCCGCGAGATTATAATAGCTTAGTTTGTTCGGCTCCGCTCGGCTCAGAATCGTCAATGCGTTCGCGGTATTAAACGTTATGTCATTGGATCGGCTCAAAGCGTTAGGCGTTAGCACGTGAAGAGCACGCGTTTAACTACGTCGATAGTTTAACTGTGCGTGAGCTACAGGTATGTTTTATAGGTGGACAGGCCGTGTACATGCACTAATGCAAACTTGTGAATCTCAGCTAACATTTCTAATAACACTATATATAAATATCGCTAAAGTGCAGGGCAGCGAAAATTAAAAAATATATATATATTTATTGACGTGATACGTCTAATAAATCGATGAACGCCGGTTGCACACACGAAAAAGCATGACTCATTGTCAGGTTCCGCCTGAGCCAAGTGTGCAAGCGAGAGCGCGGAACAAGCGATAGAGAGGCACGATCAGCCTTAGCGTTCGGTTTGTGACGCATCTATCTCTCTTCCACTCCATCGGTCGATGCGTCCGAGTAGAAGGGAGACAGCAGCAGCACACAAGAAGAAAAAACAAAAAAATATTAATTTATGGAAAAATTGTAATTTTCAATTAACTCCTGCTTTGTATTATACAAAATAATGATAATTCAGTAATAATAATTCAATTCAATTCATAAAAGTATGCTATTTTTAATCAATGTTTTCTCATGACGTCATCACGTAAAATTATCGTCCGTAAACCGACTTTACAGACAGCCAAAAAGTTTTTTTTAAGAAACTCTTTTACATACAGGTTTAGTACACAAATCCTTGTTGATTGATACAAAAAATAAAACTATGTCAACATTCTCATTTACCTTTTCTTATCCTTAAGATTGCACGTGACTCGCGGCCGCTTTCCCATACAAACGTATTCCTCGATTTCCTTCCCGGAATTTAACATAAGAGCAATGTTTTTTCACACATTTTAGATATCCACCAGATGTATCTCCTTAACAAATAAAATAGCAAAAAAATAAGACGATGCAAACACGCATCTGGAAAAAAATCATTGCTCTTATATTAAATTCCAGGGAGAAAATCGAGGAATACGTTTGTATGGGAAGCGGCCGCGTGTCACGTGGTGGAGTACGCTCTTAAAATAGAAAATAATATAACAATTATGACAGCACGCATCACACCACAATTTGCTTTCATGCATTAAATAAGTTTTTTTTAATCTCATGTAATCAGTGTATTAGAAATTCTTTGAGGCTTTTATATATCGTAAAATGGTGTAAATATGTATACTAGTTCACACCAGTAGCTCAAGCACAGATAACTATCGACGTAGTTAAAAGCGTGCTATTCACGTGCTATTGCTAACGATTTGAGCGATCACAGTGACATTCGTTCGATACCGTGGTATCGATAGCCGAACATAGCCGATCTGAGCCGAGCGGGGCCGATGCAAGCTATAACGCGCCTTACGTCAAACGTCAAATCATCGCGCTTGGCTGATTTTTTATTATTTCGACTGCTTTTCTCAATATTTGGCTTGCCGAAAACCGACTAAATTATAATAAAGATTGAATGAAGATTTGTGCGAATAAGATATATCTCGGGAAATGGCTCGCGACTAGTATGCGCTCGTTTAATAATCCTGATCGATAACTTTTAACGCGTGTTCCATTGTGATCGCGAAAACGTTAAACATCTATGGGTAAGAAATCGTTATCACGTCGCTTATTTCCGAATCGGTACTGATCTGTGATCGAGCAACTGAGACATGTTATGTTATTATATCATTCCCACAAATAAAATATCTTTTTGTTGCGATTTTTTTAAATTTATGTTTATTTTTTATTTACGTTAACGACTATTGTGTTGTCTTCTGTTTAACTAACTAACTAACTAACGAGAGGATAGAACGCCATACCACTCTGTCTTGACATACTTCCTTTGCTTCCTCTATATTCATCATACATCTTCTCATGCACATACGCCGATTATTCCGACTTTTCACATGCCCACTTTCAAGTACTTGTCGTACTTGGTCATGCCATGTCTTTCTCGGCCTTCCTCGGCTTCTACATCGAGGCACACTTGCATTTAAACTTCTTTGAGCCGTCCACATGACCAAACCATCGTAAAAGCCCTTTCTTAATTTTGTCGAGGTCTTGTCTTCTGTTTAGGTTTTATTATACACCGTTTCCCACGATGAGACCGCGAAACTCCGGAGGGTGATTGTTCATGGTATGTCCACGGTCTCATCGTGGGACACGGTGTATAAAATATTTATGTAGGATACTTTATTTTGCTGTTAGGTTCATGGAACTTTCACTGCCTATATTTATTTGTTAACGTTTTGATTGAAATATATTTTGACTTCTCGTTTTTTTTATTATGTTTTGGTAACCCTATTAGATTGATTCAAATTGTCCTTGACAGCCAATAGACTTTATTCCTCTGTAGCTCAATCACAGATAACTATCGACGTAGTTAAAAACGTGCTAATCACGTGCTAACGCTAACGATTTGAGCGATCACAATGACATACCGTTCAATACCGCGATCGCCGAGCCGAGCATTGACGATCTGAGCCGAGCGGAGCCGATTCACGCGATATCGCGGCCGTATGTCAAACGTCAAATCATCGCGCTTGTCGGATTTTTTATTATGTCGACTGCTTTTCTCAATATTTGGCTTGCCGAAAACCGGCTAAATGCAATACGGCACTCGAGAAAGATTGAATGAAGATATATGTGCGAATAAGATATATCTCGGGAAATGGCTCGCGACTAGAAGCGCGCTCGGTTAATAATCCCGATCGATAACTTTTAACGCGTGTTCCATTGTGATCGCGAAAACGTTAAACATCCATGGGTAAGAAATCGTTATCACGTCGCTTATTACCGAGTCGGTAGTGATCTGTGATCGAGCAACGGGTGATCTAATACACCAATAAGTTCCGTTATGTCGCCTCCCTAGTCATGTAAATATAATATATCGTAATATGTATTAGAAGGAAGGTATCACATTACTAAATTACCATCAATATCACACCTTTGTCGATCGTAAACATAAAAAGGATGCGCGCTCGCGTGAGCTGCGTCCGTTCCTCCATACAACCGTGGTTCCTAGAATCATCAAAAAGAGTTTGCCGATTGTGATATATCTACATGATACGTGATCAGCGTGTAAAGTAGTCATATTTAAAAATTATGTATTTATTTATAATATATTTTTGTCAAGTGGCCACTTAAACCCAGCCAATGACAGGTCATAAGCCCTGTAAACGCCTAGATAACCCACATTCGTTTCTTGAGTTTCTCTGTCTCTGTTGGGATATCAATAATATCCCATATCAGCCCAGCATGGGTATAATCCAGTAATTTTTCTACAAGTATTTGTATACGTTTAAAATGTTGTTAAAAAGTTAATAAATGAATTTTATGAGAGAGACTAAATACATTGGACAGTTTTCCTTCATTTGACCGACCGGCGATACCTGAAATGGGCTGTATTTCATATACAATTTAACCGGTGTCAGGTGAGTGGTATTACTTCTATGACTCTGTGCGAGAGACACGAGCAGACATACTATTAGGAACTAAATAAACATGGGCGGAATTCGCTTTTCTATAGAATTTAATAAAAAATTAAAAAAATGTACTATATGTCGCATAGGCGATATTGTTTCTTCATCGGCGATATCATATTTAAATTTTTGGGGCTGCTTTCAAATACTTAGTCGGCAATAACTGATATATAACTAGAGATTCCAATCTGGAGTCCTCGACTCTGTCACTAGGCCACAATTCGGTTAATATAATATGATATCTACAAAAGTGTGTGGAAAAATCACTGCTCCAAAAAAAAAAAAATTTTTTTTTTTAACTTAAATCCAGAGACAAAAAATCGAAGATTAAGATGAGGGAGCTGTCGGGAGCATAGATTCCACACGGTCACGTGACCAAGCATCCTCTGACACTCCGGCAGTCCATTATCATAAATAATAAGTTAGGTTTATTTTGCCAAACTCATTATTTCCAGGCATTGTTCTAGGCCAGGGTGAGTCAGATATCCTGATTGAATCTGTAAAATATTTGATTAGCAATCAGTAAAGTGATTCAAATTTGATCAATCATTGATTGCCAGTTTATCACCTATTGTATTAACATTCATTTCATAGCTGCTGAAAGCATAAGTATCTATACCAAAATGTGATGCGGTGTTTAGGTGTGGATGTGAATCCTGGCACCTCACAAAAGCTCAGAATGCTCGCTAGGTATTGAGAACAAGTGTCTGAGAAGGATACCAGGCATTAGGAGGTTTGACTCCATAACCAATGTTTAATTTATGGAGTCAAACCTCCCAATGGTGGTAGTCGTGAAGTCGCAGCGGTGGACCTGGCTGGGGGATGGACTCCGGATGCCTCTGTAGAGCCTGAACACGAGTTGCCTCTTCTTTACGCCTGCAGGATCCCGCCGTCCTGGCAGACCGTCGATGACCATCTTACGGGTGTAGTCGGCGGAGCTGATGAAGCGGGCCTGACGTGGGACGAGACAAGAGAGCTGGCTGGCGATAGGGTCTCCTGGAGGGATCTAGGGATGTCCAAATGCTCCACATAGGAGCGAACGTGGTGAAAGAACAAGTAGAAAAGAAAATGCAGACCTGCATAATTTCATAGATAAGTAAACTTATTGATTGTTAACGTTTCTATTTTAAACTGTGTTTATTTCACTAAATTTCACAGCAACCCTCGGTATCTACTGTCATCTGGCGAAGGCGTTTCGGCTAACTAGGCTGTATGCCTCCGGAGAGCCTTAACCACGCTTGCACCTATTTTTACAAGGCATCAGGTTCGCGGCGTCCTGGACGTCCACTGTTGACAATTCGCCGGCAGTTTGCGTCAGAGCTGCGGGACGTGGACTTGACTTGGGAGGATGCACGGGAGCTGGCGGCCGATCGCTTGGCCTGGAGGCAGTTTGTGGAATCCATATGCTCCACATATGGTATGATGATGATGATGATAATGATGATTATTTCACTACATCGAAATAAATTATTAGAATATTTAGTACTTGGAAATCTAACTTCATGTCTTTTATCTACAACTACTACTTTCCCTTATACGCACCTAATGGTGCATAGGGCACTGCATCGGTACACCAAGTAAAATGTATATTAATCAAGGGTAAATGATCAGTCATACGCTTCAGTACCAGTCCAAGGTATCACACATAAAATATAAGTATGAAAATCACATGTAAATACATATTTCATGTTGACCCTTACGGGAATCGAACCCGCTACCTCATGCACGATAGCTAAATACGCAACCGCTGTGCTACGAGACGACCTTTTATCCAATCTTTCAAAGTCAATTTCAACCTTTTAGCGTCTAGACAATTGGAGATATTAGATTCATATGATATATGGCCAACATACCGTTCCATCGTTTATCATCCGAAGCTATTATTGTGCAATCATTCTGCAGATTCAATATATTATATTATAAAATGAATATCTGCTTAACTACCTACCAGAACACCCACCATGCAGACCGCATATCGTATGATACATATTATTAACATAAGAGGTTGGATCATTATTATAGTATCGCTTATTGCATACTGCATACGCGGGTGCATTCAATAAAAGCCATAATACATTTTAGAACAGTGTTGCATATTGCAATTTGATCCGATTAACTTCATTGGCTGCGTGCTACTAGTGGTATGGTCTCAGCTTGGAGGAATCACTAAAGCCCGCTATATACGGGAAAGTTTTTTCTGCGCAGTTTTCTATGCAGTCTGAAAACGGTCCCGTATACAACGAAAACTGTTTAAAAAACTGCGTGCTTATGTCAGATTTAAGCTGACATGACGGTTAGTTTTTTATGTAAACGTTTAAGTAGACATTGGTTTATTGTACGCTTTTAAATACGTAAAAAACCAATAACATATTTACATTATTAGCTAAATATACAATTTCCTGAGAGCAAACATACGATAATAACTTACAATCGCGTTTCAAAAATACACATATTTAGCGTGTCTTTTGACAGAAGTTTGACAGACTGCACAGTTTTCTGAACAAGAAACTGTCCCGTATACAGCGGGCATTACACATAGTGTAACATAACTCGATATACAAGCAGGAAACCAGTGAATCTACATCATATTTGAAGTCGATTTTGTGGAATAAATTTTGTAGATTATCGAGAAGAAGTTTTTTTTTCCGTAAATTATTACAAATTGTTATAAAATATCATTTATTTAATAAAATTAACACTTACAATTTGACATCTCAACAGAGACGAGAAATTTGGAAGGGAATATGGATATCTAGGCGTTTACAGGGCTTATGACCTGTCATTGGCTGGGTTAAGTGGCCACTTGATGTATTACAACATTCCTCATTTTACCTAGTATTTTATATCCATATCTGCCAATATACAGTAAAATGGCGCGACGCTTCACATGTGAACCCTCTCTGTCATCCCTTGAGAAAATTGCTAAGCAGTGACCACTTAACCCAGCCAATGACAGGTCATAAGCCCTGTAAACGCCTAGATATCCATATTCCCTTCCAAACTTCTCGTCTCTGTTGAGATGTCAAATTGTAATTATTAGCCCGTAATGGGTGAAATCCAGTTTTTGTCTACAAGTATTTGGACACACCTAAAATGTTGTTTATACAAATTAATACTATTCATAAAGAAAACAAAAAGAAACAAAATGGCATTATGATAAGAATTTGCGCAATTGGACATAATCTGCGGTAGGTACCATAGCTTTTATGGGAAGAATTTTTTTTTTTAAAACCTGTTTCAAAAGTCATTTGATGCAGATTCACCCGTTTTCGGGTTGTACTACGAGTTTTGTTTTGTTATTGGGTGGTGGCCCAGTTGTAGCGTCGCGGTCTTCGAGTCTATAGACCCCTGTAGCTCAATCACAGATAACTATCGACGTAGTTAAAAACGTGCTAACCACGTGCTAAACGATTTGACCGATCACAATGAACATACGTTCATACCACGTTCGCCGAGCCGAGCATTTCCGATCAGAGCCGAGCAGAGCCGAGCAGAGCCGAGCAGAACCGAGCACGCGATATCGCGGCCGAACGTCAAACGTCAAATCAACGCGCATGTCGGATTTTTTATTATGTCGACTGCTCTTCTCGATATTTGGCTTGCCGAAAGCCGGCTAAATGCAATACGGCACTCGAGAAAGATTGAATGAAGATATGTGCGAATAAGATATATCTCAGGAAATGGCTCGCGACTAGAAGCGCTCGTTTAATAATCCCGATCGATAACTTTTAACGCGTGTTCCATTGTGATCGCGAAAACGTTAAACATCCATGGGTAAGAAATCGCTATCACGTCGCTTATTACCGAGTCGATAGTGATCTGTGATCGAGCAACTGGTTGAATCCTTATTCCACCACGACATGAACCGCATAAAACCTTCATTGAAAATATAATTACTCACTCATGAAATATTTTCATGTGTAAAAAACATTGAAATAATGAACATTTCAACTCTACCTGGTACATATATTTCTAATTTTAACCTATCTAAAGGAGACCGATAAATTAGCAATTAATTCAAGTAATCATGGAATTTATTCAATGTAGCCCCAATGTCAATCCTACACTGCATACCAAGTAAGTAACTTACTTTTATTTTATGAGTTATGGCTGCGTGTAATTATAGATAGCCTATAGTAACTCATAAATCATAGTTAATAAGTTATTTTGTATGGTGATGGAGATATTGTTTTATTTTATTGAAGATTATTCATCGCTTTTTTGTTAGGATGTTTTGAAGGTATTGTGTGTGATTAAAGCATACTCCACCACGTGACTCGCGGCCGCTTCCCTTACAATCGTATTCCTCGATTTTTTCTCTGGTATTTAACATTATAGCAAAGTAAAAGTATGAAAAGGAGTACAGAGGCTAGAAGACAATTCTGTTTTGCTCTTTAAAATATCTTGTATTAATTAAGATATTTGCAAAACAACTTAAAAAACTTTTTCATAAATATAAAACAAGAGGTTCAAAAAAAATAGTAAGTAAAGAAAGAAAAACTATGTCACAGAATTGTCTGATGTATAAGGGAATTAAAATGTATGAGGAGATTCCGGATGATATAAGAAATAAACAAAATGTAAATTTATGTAAAAAATATATTTGTGAAAAATATTAGTGCATAATTTTAGGATAAGAATAGTTAGAAAAAAATTAAGTGTAATGTACATGAAAAAATAATAATATTAGTTTAAGTAAATTATAAAGTACTAATAAATTTAATTTTTAAAAATATATATTATTATTATTATTTTATTATTATTTAATATTAGGCGAGCAGCTTAAAGCTGATATGCCTAAATCGGACAGTTAGTTAGGTTTAAACTTGTCCAGTCCATTCTTAAACCCGTTCACACTATTCGCAATGACCAGCTCCAGATATATGTTTATATTTTTTTAAAGTGTACTTTATACAGAAAACTATACAGTTTTTTGTGCAGTTTGAAAACTTTCCCGTATACCTAAAGCAAAAACTGTATGGAATATTGAATGGTCGGCATTATAACTATAATAAATAATAATAAGAAAGAATGATGGGAAAAGAGCGATAATGAAAAGTAGAACGATGTTTTTTTTTTTTTTTTTTATTAAAGCGGTATTTACAAAAAGGAAATCCCATTCAAAAATTAAAACTTAAAAAAAATTATTAAATTAAGAAACGAATACTAACTAATCAGAAATTAAATAAATCTACTCCTGCTCTAGTGACATGATGTTGTATAAATTCTGATTAGATTTGCTAATAATTTTAAAACAAGATATCCGTCGTCGAAATAAAGATAACCTCAGACAAAACGTGATTGTATAAAGCACGTTCTGAAAGGCACCACACGCACTAAAATGCCTTCGATTCGGTATATTATCATTTTGTTTGTAATGCCAGTTTCACACGGCAAGCAATTCTTTTATGATCGTAATACGGAACATTTTAGATCAGTCACGTAATTTATATTTTGTCACATTTGATGGTCGTCTTACTATTTTCCACATTAGTCCAGTAAATGTAAATAATATGTATGTTTGTAATTGAGTAGATTGGCATCGGGTTCTCGGCGCCCTAGTCGTCCACCTGTTGACAGTTGGTCGTCCAGCTGCGGGACGTGGACTTGACTTGGGAGGATGCACGGGAGCTGGCGGCCGATCGCTTGGCCTGGAGGCAGTTTGTGGATTCCATAAGCTCCGCATAGGGAGCGGATTTTGGTATGATGATGATGATGATGTTACAGTATAGAAAATAAATACCTACTAGGAAAACATTATTGACAATTTTCCCCGATTTTTAATTAATAATTAGCCGACAAAGTAATAAAATTTAATTTCATGAGTGAACTAAAAATGGAGAATTGTTAATTTTGTATTTTAAGTTTTAATTTTTTTTTGTATTTTTTGTCATCATAGTACCTACCTGATAACACAGCAAGCTGTAATGGAAGATATATAGGTACGCTATATAAGATTAACTCGTAGAATAGTAACTAATTTGCGGTTTCCACTAAACTTTAAATTATTGATTGATTACTGAGGATTGTTGAGTGCATGTACCTACATTTTACTAACTAACTAACTAACCAACCGTCACGCCATTTCCCCGTAGGGGTAGGCAGAGAGGATCCAACGCCATACCACTCTGTCCTGACACACTTCCTTCGCTTAATCTACATTCACACATCTCATCTCATGCCGATTATTCCGACTTTTCACATGTCCAATTTCAAGTACTTGTCGTACTTGATCATGCCATGTCTTTCTCGGCCTTCCTTGGCTTCTACATCCAGGCACACTTGCATTGGGGATACTTCACAAAGCGTGATAGAGCTGTCAAAATTCCACAAAAGTTTTTACTCTGGATTATGGATAGCATAAAGGCAAACCAACTAGTATAAAAAATGGGCAAAGCTATGTGATTGGTTGGATTAAAAAAATCTTAACCTACTGTATACTGTAACCTATTAAATTTCGCTTTTAAATAGCTATTTGATTTAAATTATTTTATTAAATCCAACCTATCTTAACCTACTGTATAATTTCATAACCTATTATACTATGGATTTACCATAGACTAGTCCTCATAAAAATTACCACGCTTTGTGAAGTATCCCTCTTGCATTGTAGCCTACATATTAACATTTACTATGGAAAGACTTTTTAAGCAATTCTTATTAAGAATCAGAGCAATTATCGGAATAAGAAAGGAGCAAAGATTTCTCAGTAAAAACTTTGTATTAAAGGACCTGTTTATTTACGACTACAGCGATACTTAATTAGATCGATTTATTAAACCCGTTTTATAGAAAAACGAAATAAAACTAAATGGCGAACTGTCTTCAATAAATTATTGCCGCTAATCAATTTCCAGTTTGCACATTTAATTTTAATGAAATCAATTATATTCTTGATCATTTATTATAATGTGAAGCCAAGATGATCAGTCTTGCGCTTCAGAGCCAATCCAAGGTATCACAACACACTATTTGAATCATTTTATGCGAATACCGAATTTTTCAAATAAATATAGTAGTTACAAGAAGTTATGAATGTTTCATGTGTAATACCTTGGTTCTGAAGCGTAAGACTGATCATCCTACCTTCGTGTAAAAAAAAAAAGGATCAATGTACACTGCACTTGGTGTACCGATGCAGTGCCCTAATGCACCATTGGTGCGGATAAGGGAAAGTAGTAGTAGTAGATACACAAAAATGCAATCAAATAAACCGTTTTGTGAAGACAAAATGCTGACAATTATTATTCTCTTCTACATTTCATATTATGGAAGACTCATTGTTAAAAAATCTTATCTTTGAAATGTCAACTGCTTCCCAAATGCATAATAGCTCAACACGAATTAAATATTTGAACAGGATACGCACTGAACAAAAATGTGAATCTATTCACATCCTTTTTTTATTTACAACTGACAATTGTTGCACCCTTTTCATGCAGGTGTAAAAATTATATCCACTTTTTTATCGAGTCGTGTGGTATATTGCAAGAAGCTCCGGTCGAAAAAATGAGATTATGGAGTTTAGAAAGTGGCCTAGTGCATCAGATCGGTGATCTTGGTATGCAGGTATGCAGTTTTATTGTTGGTGAAGGTGTTGAGATGGTTTTGTGAGTGCACCCTTTTCTATAGTAAGTTGCAGCGAGATAAGTGTAGGAGGTTTCTGTCTCTTTTGTATTGGACTAACCGCACTGGGTTTCCCAACATGTTAAAGCATACTCCACCACGTGACTCGCGGCCGCTTTCCCATACAAACGTATTCCTCGATTTTCTCCCTGGAATTTAACATTAGAGCAATGGTTTTTGATGTGATAACGTCTTATAAATCGATGAACGCCGGCTGCACACACGAAAAAGCATGACTCATTGTCACGTTCCGCCTGAGCCGAGGGTGCAAGCGAGAGCGCGGAACAAGTGATAGAGAGGCACGATCGGCCTAAGCGTTCGGTTTGTGACGCATCTATCTCTCTTCCACTCCATCGGCGGATGCGTACGAGTAGAAGGGAGACTTAAGCAGGAGCATAAGCTACAAAGTGAAAGTGAAATTAACAAGTGCAAAAAAAAATTATTTATGGAAAAAATATTAATTTTCACTTAACTCCTGTTTTGTATTATACAAAATAATTATAATTCAGTAATAATAATTCAATTCAATTTATAAAAGTATGCTATTTTTCATCAATGTTTTCTTATGACGTTATCCTTAATAATCGTCCGTAAACCGACTTTTGGCACCACATTTTAGATATCGACCAGATGCGTGTTTGTATAGCCTTATTTTTAGAAATCATTTATAGTACGAGTATATCTCTTTTAACAAATAAAATATCAAGAACTAAGCAAATATATAGTTTCTTGTGCAGTTAAACAATAATTAACGTTAACAATAATTTGCTGTCTACAAACATGCGAAAATAACTTACGATTACGCTTAAAAAATAAACATATTAAGCGTGTTTTTAGACAGACTGTACAGTTTTATGAACTAGAAACTGTATAGTTTTATATTTTATATAAAATGCGCATTAGGTGTTATACAGGGGGTAACAAAACTCGTAGTACAACCCGAAAACTGTTGAATCAACATCGTATTTGGAGACGATTGTGTAAATATGACTTTTTAATCTGAGCTTTAAAAAAAAATGATTTTTCTTCTCACAAAAGTTTCCAAGTATGGCAGATTAAGTAAAATTGCTCAAATTCTTATTAAAACGCGTTTTTTAATGTTTTTTTAAGGATAGTATTAATTTGACTAAATGCATAATATTTGATAACAATTTGCAACAAAAAAATGGAAAAAAATACACTTCGTCCTTAATTTTTTCGAAAACTAAGGGTCAAATAAAATAAAAAAAATCTACAAAATTGACTCCAAATATTATGTAGATTCACTCGTTTCCCGCTTGTACATCGAGTTTTGTTACACTCTTGAAGCTATTACTACTACTGCTTTCCCTTATCCGTAACCAATGGTGCATAGGGCACTGCATTGGCACACCAAGTGCAGTGTATCAAAGATCTATTACCTGAAGACAAAAAGCAAAGAAGCGGTTCAGTAGAATTTCGATTGATAAAAAAATGGTGGTTTTAGAGCAAACTTTGAGAACTTTCGTTACATATTCCATCCCGGGCAAACCGTGACGCATTATGCGCTGTACATACTTCAGATTATAATAATATTGTGGAGAGTGAGGAGTGTGAGGAGTGTAGGCTGCAGCCATCCTCGATTCTCAGGTGTAGACGCGAACTCAGAGCCAGTGTTTGTGTGACCGTCATTGTGGTGGGTCGCGCGAGCCACTATCGAATATCGAATACCGAATACCCTACCCGGTACCCACTCACTATCAAACTCACTCACTATACAGCCTAGCGGCGTCCGAACGAACTAATTCAAAACATTCAAATACCTGTCAAAGTTTGACAGCCGGTTGTGTCACCTCAGTGAATTTTCTCGTTAAATTTCCAGTTTAATTTTCTTTCCCATGTTGCTAATTATATTCTTGTTTTTTTGCAGTTTTTTCTTCACTAATATCTGTATTAATTCTCGAGCCTTCTAACTAATTTTCCTGTGGTTTTCATTCCATGAAGGCAAGATGATCAGTCATACGCTTCAGTACCACTCCGAGGTATCACACATGAAGTTTTAATATGAAAATCACATGTAAAGAAATATTTCATAAGTTAAATTAATATTGGAAATGACTAACTCAATATTTGTAGCATTCACTTTTTAGTTTTAACAATTATTTTAAAAAAAACTGCCAACCGTTTTCGCAGATACTACTTCTTCAGGGCTTTGTAAGAGTAGGAAGTATCTCCGAAACCAGTTGGCAGTTTTAATTTTTTTAAATAAAGCGTGTTTTACATCGTAAATAATAGAAAGGTTAAAAAATGAAACTAGTCCCAATAATCTGCAGTTAGTAGGTTGTTCTCTTGTTTTTATATTTTTATTTACCAACTTATCCACCGTTCTTACATTAGTAATAATTAAATATTCACTTTCCAATTAATTATATTAATAACAAGAAAAATCAAAACATACCTGCATAGGAAAATTAATATGCCTACAAAACGCAAATATCATAGCATAACAGGAAATGGTTAGAACGCTATGTTTGCATTGCTATTTTTTACTAAAACGTTGACTCGAGTAAAAACAATAAAAATTCATACTTTAACAGTGTCAACATTTTTTCAAAAACATTGTTTGCTAGTCACACAAAGTTTGTCAGCATAAATAATAAGACTAAAGCTAATGCGCACTTTATACAGTACAGAAAACTGTACTGTTTCTTGTGCAGTTGGGAAACTGTCCCGTGTGGAGCGAAAACTGTATGAAATATTATTTAATGGTCGGCGTGACGTTTGGCTGACAGTTAATGTTGTTTTTGTAAACGTTTAAGTAGATATTGATATATTGAATGCTTTTAAAACCGTAAAAAACAAATAAAATATTTACATTATTAGCTATACATAAAATTTCCTGTGAGCAAACATACGATAATCAGATATTATTGATATCTCAACAGAGACAGAGAAACTCTGGAAACGAATGTGGGTTATCTAGGCGTTTACAGGGCTTATAACCTGTCATTGGCTGGGTTAAGTGGCCACTTGATGTATTCCAAAATTCCCCATTCCGCCCATATCTGACAACCATGTATGACAAATTTTTGAAACTTGTATATATGTTGAGTTTCTACAGAAGAATCCACATGCGAGTTGTGTTTTCGACAGATTTTCAATATTTTTAATATTTTTCCCTATAGTGACATCTGTTGAGAAGACAGATACAATGAAAGCCCCACCCTTTCCCTAGACTGCTTTAAAGACTATTGAGTCTTTTTTCAGTCCAGCCAACTCTACCGATTTTTTCAACAAGCTAAACCGCGATTTTAAGATTGTTAGTGTGATAAAAATACGGATGAATTTACGATTATGTACGCGAACAAATGCTTTCATTGTACCCCTACCACCGTCTCGGCTTATGTATTATAATTGTCATTGTTTCCATCACCCAAACCAACCAGAGTCGGCCCAAATTAACAGTGGTAGGGATGTTAGTTTCTACCCCGATCATTATTATTTATTAGTAATTACAACCACCCCGTGTGGAGACCGGTATCCCGCCTAGCCAGGCCCCCCCATCCCAGACATCCACCCGTGCATCCGCGGTCAGGGTCTCAATGGAGGGGGGATTAGGGGGATTGAGAAGACAGATAAGCATTTTTTGGCAATCTAACTATATTGGTGTAGGTAAGGTTCATCCGACATTCATTGCTTACTAGAAGACGCCTGAAGATGTCGCCTGACGATAATCACTTACAATCGCGCTTAAAATATAAACATATTTAGGGTGTCTTTTGACAGATTTCTGAACAAGAAACTGTGCAGTTTTCTGATCAAGAAACTGTGCAGCTTATTTCCCGTATAAAGTGGGTTTAAGTTTGTTAGCTAAAATAATTTACAGACTAAAACTTAAGCGTACTTTATACGGGACAGAAAACTGTACAGTTTGCAAACTGTCCCGTATGGAGCGAAAACTGTATGAAATATTGAATGGACAGCGTGACGTTTGACTGACCTTAAACGTTAAAGTAGATATTGATATATTGGATGCTTTTAAAGAATATAACATATTTACATTATTAACTATATTAACTATTTCCTGTGTGCAAACATACTATAGTAATTTACGATCTCACTTAAAAAATAGCGTGTTTTTAGACGGATTGTACAGTTTTCTAAACAAGAAACTGTACAGTATAAAAATACACGTATTTATTACAAGCAGTCGTGGCATTTAAAATAAATTTTCAGGTTTTCTTGATAAAGAACGTGGCTGAAATCAAGTTAGATAAATTCATATTATGGGGAGAAACTACTAACCACATAGTGACAATGGAATCTGCACACATACTTTGATAAGTCACTCATACAACTTTTCATCTTCATTAAATACTCTTCTCAAACGAAATCGAATAGAAAACGAAACGTAGACTTAATAGACCCCTTTGAATTTGGATTCTCACTAGATTCTACCAGCAGTCAAATAACCATTATAATAAACATTAAAAGAAAACAGAGTAGACCAATTAGAGGTTTTCACAAGTAGTAACAAAAATAGGTAAAAAAGAAAGAATACTTTCATGAACTTGTGTAATATTTCCTTGACTTTGTAAGGAACACAGAGGTGGGGCAACGGGCACAGCAACCCTTGGTATCTATTGTCATCCGGCGAAGGCGTTTCGGCTGGCCAGGCCATATACTGCGTATGCCTCCCGAGAGCCTTAACCATGCTTGCCTATTTCACAAGGGCTCAGGTTCTCGGCGTCCTGGTCGTCCACTGTTGACAATTCGTCGGCAGTTTGCGGCAGAGACTTGACTTGGGAGGATGCACGGGAGCTGGCGGCCGATCGCTTGGCCTGGAGGCAGTTTGTGGAATCCATATGCTCCACATAGGGAGCGGATATGGAATGATGATGATGATGAATATTTCCTAGAAACTATTATTGTATGCAAGGCAATGCACACGATTTGGTTTGATATTGTTACTTCCTTACGCATATTAGTATAATATATTGTGGTTGGAATGTTATATTGTCATTGTGTTTGTGATATTTATGGACAGTAATATGAGGATAATATGTGTTTTTGTGTGTGCGTGGTGTGTGTGTGTGTACCTGGACATGCACACTTATTTATTTATTTATTTATTACAATAACGGCATAAAGCCTTTTAAATGTTTATACAAGAAAAATAGAAATAATAAAAGAACAATCCATGTTAGAGAAAACAATAGTTACAGTTTTATACATTTTTAAACATATTAATAATAAAAGTTTATTTAAAATAATAACCAAAATCAAAGAGGACCACAATAATACATTATTCTGTTAACAATATAATTTTGCTGTGTTTCAGTCCGAATATTGTTACAGTGATATGGTAGAGGTGATTGGTAGTTAATTAAAAATAAAAGTTCAGGGGAGTACAGTAAATGAGCTCAATAAAAATAAAAAAAAAAAAAAAAAAAATAAAATAAAAAATAAAATAAAAATACATGTTTATAGTAAAGGAAATAGTAAGGTTTTTAAAGAAAAGAAATCAAATCACGATCATTATGTTATCACACATCAATCTAAAAACATATTCAAAACACATCGTTTATAAGCTGGTAATCCTATCTCAGTACTCGACAAATTTGAAAATTGATTGCCGACTGTTTGGATTGTATTGAAAATAGAGTTTTGTTGTGCGTTAGTTCGAATATTGTCACAGCGATACGGTATATTTTGTCTTGTAGTTCTGGTTGGGACGTGATAGTTAATTAAAGACAAAAGTTCAGGGGAATCTAATAAGTTGTGTTCAATTTTAAACAAAAACAATAAATCATTCATTGTTCTCCTATCTTTTAATGTCAGCAATTGTAAATATTTCAATAAAAAATCATAATCAAGATCTTCAACTGGGATGCCTAGCCTGAAATTGAGTGATCTTAAAAATTTATGCTGAATACGTTCAATAGATTTTATATGTACCTCGTAGCGTGGATTCCAAACAGAAGAGTTGTACTCCAACTGGCTACGTACCAATGATGTATATAGCAATTTGAGCGTAGACGTGCTATTAAAATCTTTGGAGATTCTCAGAATATATCCCAACATCCTCATACCCCTATCAGTGACAGCATTGATGTGGTAAATGAAAGATAATTTGGTATCGAAAAGTACTCCCAGATCTCTTATTACTTCGACAGATTGTAGAAAATAGTCGTCTAAATAGTAATTATGTAATATGGATTTTTAACCCTAAAAAAACCTCATAATTTGACACTTTTTTGAGTTAAGTGTGAGTTTATTCAAACGACTCCACTCATAAAATCTATCTAAGTTAGATTGCAATAAGGTACAGTCAGCAAGATCATCAACAACTCTAAAAATCTTAACATCATCAGCAAATAGTAATACCCGAATGTTTTCAAATATTTTGACAACATCATTAATAAACAAAATAAATAATATCGGCCCCAGATGAGATCCCTGGGGGACGCCACTGGTTGCAATAAAGAAGTAGGAACAATAATCATTTATGCACAGTGTACATATAGTCGACTACATAAAATACTATATTATATACATGGTGTGACAAACCTCATGTACAAGCGGGAAACCAGTGAATCTACGTCTTATTTAGCGTCGATTTTGTGGAATAAAATTTTTTGATTTCACCAATAGTTTACGAAAAAATTGAGTAGGTACGAAGTTGATTTTTTTCGATAAATTTTTACAAATCATTATCAAATATTAAGTAACTAACTAACTAACCATCACGCCATTTCCCCGTAGGGGTAGGCAGAGAGGATAGAACGCCATACCACTCTGTCCTAACATACTTCTTTTGCTTCCTTTTACATTCATACATCTTCTCATGCACATGCGCCGACTATTCCGACTTTTCACATGTCCACTTTCAAGTACTTGTCGTACTCGGTCATGCCATGTCTTTCTCGGCCTTCCTCGGCCTATACGTCCAGGCACACTTGCATTTAAAGTTCTTTTGGCCGTTCTTTCATCACTCATTCGCTCCACATGACCAAACCACCGTAAAAGCCCTAATTCTTAATTTTGTCGATAATTTGCTATATAAACACAGTCCTTGCACTCTGCTCTAATTTCGACATTTGTACACCTATCATACATAGTCTTACCACCTATTCGCCTGAGAGATCGCATTTCAACAGCATTCAGTCTACTTTCATCCTTATTATTAAAAAGCTCATATTAAAAAGTCTAATTACACATTTAACTCCAAATATGATGTAGATTCACCAGTATTCGCGTTGTACTAGAAGTTTTGTTACTCCGTCTACCTATATCATACAAACCACTGCATATTGTGTATAAGGACGAAGCGTGATGAGTGAGGAACGTCTCCTGTGTAGGTATTGGTAAAGGCTAGGGCTTGACTAAATACTAAGGAACTCCAGACAGGAAGTGGTGTCCTAGTATCTGTTGTAGACACCTAAGTTATGTCCTTTTAACATAAAAATACTTCTATTTATTTTGTATGTATCTATAGTAGGTGATATATCCTTTTCATCGGTGATATATCCTTTTCATCGGCCGCCAGCTCCCGTGCATCCTCCCAAGTCAAGTCCACGTCCCGCATCTCCGACGCAAACTGCCGACGAATTGTCAACAGTGGACGACCAGTTGCTCAATCACTGATAACTATCGACGTAGTTAAAAACGTGCTATCCACGTGCTAGCCCTAACGATTTGACCGATCACAGTTCGATACCGTGGTATCGGTTCGGCAACGTGTTCGCCGAGCCGAGCATAGCCGATCTGAGCCGAGCGGGGCCGATGCGCGCAATATCGCGGCCGTACGTCAAACGTTAAATCAACGCGCTTGTCGGATTTTTTATTATGTCGACTGCTTTTCTCAATATTTGGCTTGCCGAAAACCGGCTAAATTATAATAAAGATTGAATGAATATATGTGCGAATAAATATATATCTCGGAAATGGCTCGCGACTAGTATGCGCTCGTTTAATAATCCCGATCGATAACTTTTAACGCGTGTTTCCATTGTGATCGCAAAAACGTTAAACATCCATGGGTAAGAAATCGTTATCACGTCACTTATTACCGAGTCGGTAGTGATCTGTGATCGAGCAACAGGGCGCCCTGGTTAGGTGCCACGATTCGCAGCCAGACCATTCGATTTGGTATATTTGGTAAAATTCTAGTGTTCCAAACTTGACTCGCAGACATTTTTATTTGATTTTAATTCATCTACTTCTGTTGAATAACTAAACAATTAATTACTGTTAATAATCTTGTACCTTGAATGAGGCAATTAGTCGAGAGGAAACCAGATAATATTTATATTGTATGGAATCGTTCTGATAACGATTGTAATTAACATTTGTATCGCTTTCTAACTTCCAACTTGCTGTAGTGTGTGTAGAATTGATGTAGGTATTTCATTTAATTTACTTATATGTTATACCGAGACCTTCTAAGAAAATCTTAGTTATTGTAGTGCTGTAAACATTCAATATATTACTAACAAAGAACTTAACAATCCGAATTTTCACATGACGCTTTCAAGTATGTGTTGTACTTGATCATGCCATGTCTTCCTCGGCTTTCCTCGTCTTTGCATCCAGACACACTCGCACCGTAAATTCCTTTAGCCGTTCTTCCATCATTTAGTCGCTCCGCAAGACCGAACCATCGTGAAAGACCTATTGTAATTAAATGTAGGAATAATTGACGTGTGTGCAGAGGATGTATGAATGTGGAGGAACCAAGGGAGCCAGGACAGAGTGGCGTGGCGTTCTATCCTCTCTGCCTACCACTTCGGGGAAATGGCGTGATGGTTAGTTGGTTAGTAAGTAAATATTTTACGCTACCTGTACCACAAACATTTAATTTCTTTCGATAATTGTCATATTCTTTAAAACCTTTGTATAACAAATTATTTTGTGTTGTTGTTAATCTGAATTTCAGAAACCTATAATTTTATGAATTGAACAATGGTGCATAGGGCACTGCATCGGTACACCAAGTGCAGTGTATCTTGATCATTTTATTTCACGAAGGTAAGATAATCAGTCGTACGCTTCAGTACCAGTCCAGAGCATCACACATGAAATATTAATATGAAACCACATGTAAATAAATGTTTCATGTTGACCCCCTACGGGAATCGAACCCGCGACCTAATGCACGGCAGCCGAACGTTTCCTTTTTCGGCGCTACCACTATGCCACGAGGCGGACCAAACTGAACTGAATAACTAAATTATGAAATGTATTTCTATGCTACTTTCCTGTACAAATACCACAATTGTAACTAATGACTAAAAGGGGGGAAGAATTAGGTACTAATATCCCTATCATTGAGCAGGTTGCGGGTTGGGTGAATGTGTTTATGATAATCTTAGAGCCGAGACAATGATAGGGGCAATGACAGCATTTGGTCGCGTATTTAATTTCTTTTTTTTCCGCTTTTTCCAGTTAAAACTGAATCTAATTAAATTTCGCGGATTAGCTTCAAAAAATCGGTAGAGTTGTGCTGGACTAAAAAAAGACTCAATAGTCTTTAAAACAGTCTAGGAAAAGGTTGGGGCTTTCACTGTACAAATACCACGACTGTCCAAACACTCTTAAAGAAAATGTTTGCTTAAAGTTCAGACGTCCAAAAAGGACAGACGAGACCGCGGGAGTCGAACCCGCGTCCTATTTGTCCGTAGCCGCGAGCCTTCCCACTCGTCCAACCATTCTGCTGCTATTATTACAACTGAGTAATGTTCTGCTAGGCCACCTTCGCGCTCCGCCCACCAGCGCCATTTTTATTCGCAATCAAATATAATCAATCGACTGTTCTACAATGAATGTATTATTTATGGGTGATAATTCAATCATAGACGCAGTGTAGAGTCTAAAATAATAGATGCATCATTTATCATTATCATCATTCTATATTCGACTGCCTCCAGGCCAAGGGACCGACCGCTAGCTACCCGCGCATGACCTCCCAAGTCGAGTCGACGTCCCGCAGCTCTGACGCAAACTGCCGACGAATTGACAACAGTGGACGACCAGGACGCCGAGAACCTGATGCCTTGTGAAAAATAGGCGAGCATGGTTAAGGCTCTCGGGAGGCATCCGTAGTAGGTATATGGCCTAGCCAGCTGAAACGCCTTCGCCGGATGACAGTAGATACCAAGGGTTGCTGCGTTCGTTGCCTCGCCCCTGTGCTCTTTAACAAATAATTTTAGATTCATGTATTTCCCTTAAACCTACTAAACTTATAATTAAATTCGTTTCTAGTGAATTCAATGCGTAGGCAGGCAATAACCCAACCCTGAGGCTAAAGTTGGAAATTTTATGTTTTTTAACTAACTAACTAACTAACCATCGCGCCATTTCTCCGTAGTAAGGCAGAGAGGATTAAATGCCAGGCTACCACTCTGTCCTGACACACTTCCTTCGCTTCCTCTACATTCATACATCTTTCTCATGCACACACGCCGATTGTTACGACTTTTTACATGTCCGCTTTCAAGTACTTGTCGTGCTTGATCATGCCATGTCTTTCACGAAAAAAAAATCGACTATTTGCGTATGTAAGAAAACAGTACAGTGAATATTACTAACGAACTAAAATTTCCCCTTTTTTTGTGCTTGACAAAATGATGAATGAAAGCCCCACCCTTTCCGTAGACTGCTTTAAAGACTATTGAGTCTTTTTTCAGTCCAGCCAACTCTACCGATTTTTTCAACAAGCTAAACCGCGATTTTAAGATTGTTAGTGTGATAAAAATACGGATATAAATTTACGTTATGTACATCGAACAAATGCTTTCATTGCCCCTACCACAGTCTCGGCTTATGTATTATAATTGTCATTGTTTTCCATCACCCAAACCAAAACCAGAGTCGTCGGCCCAAATTAACAGTAGTAGGGTATGTTAGTTTCTACCCCGATCATTATTTATTAGTAATTACTACCACCCTGTGTGGAGACCGTATCGCCGCCCCCCCATCCCAGACATCCACCCGCGCATCCGCGGTCAGGGTCTCAATGGAGGGGGATTTAGGGAAAATAGGGGAGGGGACAGAAACGCACGTATGCATCTCACACTATCGTCCTATCATCCTGTCTGGTAGACACAAAGTGATAGTCATCACAATAATTCATCCATTTCCGTTCCCCATGTGGAGCATTGGGATTCCAAAAACTGCCTCCTAGCTAAGCGATCGACCGCCAGTTACCGTGCGTTTCCCCAAGCTGGGTCCACGTCCCGTAGCTGCCGATAGATTGTCAGCACTGATAACATCAGCAGCAGTTGCTCGATCACAGATCACTAGCGACTCGGTAATAAGCGACGTGATAACGATTTCTTACCCCATGGATGTTTAACGATTTTTCGCGATCACAATGGAACACGCGTTAAAAGTTATCGATCGGGATTATTAAACGAGCGCATACTAGTCGCGAGCCATTTCCCGAGATATATCTTATTCGCACATATATTCATTCAATCTTTATTATAATTTAGCCGGTTTTTCGGCAAGCCAAATATTGAGAAAAGCAGTCGACATAATAAAAAATCCGACAAGCGCGTTGATTTAACGTTTGACGTAAGGCCGCGTTATCGCGTGCATCGGCCCCGCTCGGCTCAGATCGGCTATGCTCGGCTATCGATACCACGGTATCGAACGAATGTCACTGTGATCGATCAAATCGTTAGGGCTAGCACGTGTTAGCACGGTTTTAACTACGTCGATAGTTATCTGTGATTGAGCAACAGATGATAAACGTTGGTAATAATATTTTTACGTTGTAATTGATAAATAATCTGTCGCTATGTTGCTTGCTTACGTCATTGTCGCGTCAAGCAATGTACTGGAAGGATTCCGCCTGCCCAAATATGGCAACATTATGGCGAACTTTATCCATTCATTTGTATTCCCGCCTTGTCTTTGTAAATGTGGTTTTAAGCGTCATTGTATAATTATTATATTATTTTTGTTTTATTTGAAGAATAAACACCCTGTGGACAGGGGCATGCCCGAAGATTTAACATACTCTTAAAAAAATATTTCAGTATTTTGTTTTTATATTTGCTGATGAAAATAATATAAGTTTATGTATTTAGGACTGACTTTTGTTTTCTTTGTAATAAATAAATGCCAATGTCACAAGATATAGACGAACTTAACAGGCGTTTAATCATTTTAGATTGTTTTTTTATAGGCCGCCGCACCGTTTTACAGAAACCTTAATTCATTATGTAATTCAAAATGAAAAATGGACATGTCGATGTCTACAAAATAACCATAGATTTAAAATCGCAAAAAAATTCAAGATTAATTGTAATAATAAATTAGTTAAAGATGAATAGTTGTCTTAGAGAATTTTAGGTGTGCCGGTGGTTTGACTTGTAAGGAACACAGAGGTGAGGCAACGGGAGGCACAGCAACCCTCGGTATCTACTGTCATCCCGGGCGAAGGCGTTTCGGCTGGCTAGGCCATATATACTGCGTATAGCCCTCGAGAACCCCATGCTTGCCTATTTTACAAGGCATCAGTGTTCCCCGGCGTCCTGGTCGTCCACTGTTGACAATTCGTCGGCAGTTTGCGTCAGAGCTGCGGCGTGGACTTGACTTGGGAGAATGCACGTGAGCTGGGCGGCCGAATCGCTGGAGCCCTGAGGCAGTTTGTGGATTCCATATGCTATCACCAATATAGGTGAGACTGGATAATGGTATGATGATGATGATAAGTTTTTTACAATTACAGAAATGAACCGATGTATCGATGAGATATTATTTAGAGAGGACAGCACGATAATTTTTTAGATGTACTGCCACAGCCGCAGTCCAATACAATAATTTTTTGATTGATGTCTTTAACAATGAGGGAAATCCACTGCCAGCCGGAATTGAATTTTTAAAAATGCATTTCGTGTAGACGCGAATGATTAAAAATTTTGAAGTGGGATGAAATATCCCAAAAACGCACGCAAAAATTAATAAAAAATGTTGAAAATAATAGCATATCATCTTCAAAAATCTTAAACAAATGACGTCCACTCCTAGGATGTACGACTAATTTGGAGAAAGAGGTGGAATGTTTCGGTTTCCGTTTTTAACCCGTAATCCGTTATTTAAAGCCGCTTCCATGGCAGTTTAATAGTGAATACAATATACAAACAAGCTTCAATTGCAAAAAAGTATGGCCGCCCATCAGAACATGCTGTTAACACAGTAAATATGACAGTTGAGGTCTAGACGGTAGATAGGATGAATATCGGTGCTTCTACGCGTCCAGTTATAAGCATAGATTATATGACAGTTTTGTGTTACTGGTGGGAAAATACCCACACGGCCTTAAACAACGCCGTTTTATGACTATCACGTCACCTGCACAAAGATGACGCAGTATTGTAGTACATAGTTGGGTATTTAGCGGCGCGTATTTATGGAAATGTGCAACTTTAAAAAAATCGTATCATATCAATCAACTTATATAAAAAATATTAAATATATATTTTTTTGTTTAGTATTAAATAGTAAGTTTATAGAAAAAAAATATACTTTAGTAAAACAGTGGATTCCCTCATGATCGAAACGGATTATTGGGAACATTATTTTTCCGATTGGGCATCTGTCTTCGCTTCTCCTTTTAATTGTTTAATAGGCAATGTTATCAAACTTTTCTAATTACTAAGCGGCCCGCCGCTAACCCATTTGTTTTACGAAATTAGTTTAAGTATGGATAAGAGTGAACAATAATTACCATTTAAAATTAAAAAGTGTTCAGGTGACGATTAATAAACAAAGCATGACCTCTGGTAATTCGTATCAACGTTCATTCGTTCTCTCCGAAATATTTTTGTACCTCATCAAAGCCAATAAATTCTTTACAATGAAAGCACCCTTTCCCTAGACTGATTTAAAGACTATTGAGTCTTTCTTCAGTCCAGCGCAACTCTACCGATTTTTTAAAAGCTATTCAGCGAAATTTGATAGACTCAGTTTTAACTGGAAAAAGCGGAAGAAAAGAAGGTTAAATACGCGACCAAATGCTTTCATTGCCCCTATCACTGTCTCGGCTCTAAGATTGTCATAAACACATTCACCCCAACCTGCTCAGGGAGCTGGCCTAAAATTTACAGTGAAAGGGATATTAGTAATTCTAACCTTTTTTTAGTCGTTAGTTACAACTACCTCCCGCCCGCCCCCGCCAAGCACGCCCAGAGAAGACGCGGCAGCAACCTCGGCTGAGTCCAAACCACAACATACATATATTTAACCAGTCATCCTATCTGGCGGACCTATTTCATGCGTCCCCTGCCGCACTCTATCCACATCCTAACCAAAACAAGTCACAGTCATACGCAAAATACCCGTAAGAAAGGAGAAAGAAGGACTCCACCAAGGAACACCCAAGCCAGTCCCCAGAAACGTAGCTTTGAGGGACTCAGGCAAGCGAGGGCGACTAGACGGGGGCTACCCCACTAAATCTATTGTTGGCAATTAATTTTACACAGTTTACCAAATTTACAACACAACATCTTTCTTTAATTTCATTTTTAAATCCCTACAGAGATGAGGTAGAATTTTTGTTTTTTTTTCCAAATTCAGGAATATGGATATTCGAGCGTTAGCGTGTCGTTGGCTGGGTTAAGTGGCCACTTTAAGTACTACAACATTCCCCATTCCGCTTATTAGCGAATATCCACACCAGCTAATACATTTGATTTTGTATACTTATATGTTACGAATCGAGAATCATCCACCAGCGAGTTGAAAGCTCCATCTATGCATTGATATTGAAGTTAAGTATTTATTAGCAAATTACTTAATTTTTGTAAATTACTCTTACTCTTCGGAATGTTGTAGTACATAAAGTGGCCACTTAACCCAGCCAATGACAGGTCACAAGCCCTGTAAAACGCTCGAATATCCATATTTCTGAATTTGGAAAAAAATTAATAATAATAATAATTCTAACCCCTCTTCTCTGTAGGGATATAAAAATGAAATATAAACCTACTCCCGTCTTGGGATAAAATCCAGATTTGTGTATAAGTATTTGAACACACCCAAAAATGTTGTATCCTTCTTTAATATACAATATCCACTTTCATTTAAGTTTGCCATCTTCAACATTGTTCGGTCAGTATTCATTTACTGCACTTTCTGTTACGGTAATATTATACATGTTCCAATATATTATTCTCCTTTCTTTATGTTATTGTATTGCCCGAGGCAGAGATCGACCACTAATAACCATTTCGTATCGATTTTACCGTACGCCATATCGTTTCGTTTCGCTCGCATTACAGGAACTGCACTGTCGGATTTTCTGACCGCGAAATCGCACTAATTGTTTTCAATCATTTCGAGTTCATTATGAGATCTGATTCTAGAAACTACTCGGTTGATAATTATGTTATTAAGGCGCCCGTGACCGGCGAGACCTAAAATCATCACAGTACTGAGACTAATTGCTAACAATAGTGTCAGATTTGTTGAAACATAATTATTTTGGGAGAGCTTTTTGTGGAAGTGTCTAATGGAAGTGACTATTATGTTCTAAGTAAATTTCATTTTATACCCCTACAGAGATGAGGTAGAATTTCTTCAAATTCAGGAATATGGACCTTTCATTGGCTGGGTTAAGTGGCCACTTTAAGTCCTTCAACATTCCCCATTCCGCTTATTAGCGAATATCCACACCAGGTAAAATTTTTGATTTTGTATACATGTTTACGAATCGAAAGAATCATCCAACAGCGCGTTAAAAGCTCCATCTATGCATTGATATTGAAGTTAAGTATTTATTAGCAGATTACTTTATTTTTTGTAATTAAGACTCTGACCGAGTTATATTAATTACTAGTAATCACCTGCAGATGATTCTGCAATTTATTTGACTTATATTTAGACCAGGAATTTTATACAACAAACGCTCGAATATCCGTATTCCTGGATTTGAAGAAATTCTACCTCATCTCTGTAGGGATAAATAATGAAATATATACCTACTCCCGTCTTGGGATAAAATCAGATTTGTGTACAAGTATTTGAACACGCTTAAAATGTTCTAAATAAATGTTAGAATTATCAGTTAATAATAGTTTAACATACTTTAATAATGATTTTTAATGACTTATTTTTTTACTATTGTTGTATTATTTAGCATTGAGTGAGCAGTTTCAACAAGTAGTTACTGCTAGAGGTACTTTCTGACTAGTTCATTTCATTATTATACTAATATAATGAAGACTAATACTCTTAACACTAATGATGATCGTGTTATTAAGATTAGGGTTTTCAAAACACACCATTTTTTATAACCGGTAAGCGGTTCTTTAATAAATTATCTTTTTTATTTATTCTGTCTTAGACTTCTGAGTTTTGAGAGTAGGTGTCTTAGGATAATTTTAGGTGTGCGGTGGTTTGACTTTGTAAGGAACACAGAGGTGAGGCAACGGACACAGCAACCCTTGGTATCTACTGTCATCCGGCGAATGCGTTTCGGCTGGCTAGGACATATACTACGAGAGCCGCCACCATGCTTGCCGATTTTACAAGACATCGGGTTCCCGGCATCCTGGTCGTCCACTGTTGACAATTCGTCGGCAGTTTGCCTCAGAGGCTGCGGGACGTGGATTTGACTTGGGAGGATGCGCGGAAGCTGGCGGCCGATCGCTTGGCCTGGAGGCAGTTTGTGGATTCCATACGCTCCACATAGGGGAGCGGATATGGTATGATGATGATGATTTATTCTGTCTTTTCGTATTGTAAAGTTTTAATTACTTTTGTAAAAACTTTTTATTTGAAATCTGCAACTGTAAGCTGGACTTTCAGACTCTTCGAAAAAGAATTCTTTATCCAAGTTCCGACCTAACGACTAAAAAAGGGGTAGAATTACTAAATTTCCCTATCACTGTAAATTTGGGCCAGCTCCTTGAGCAGGTTGGGGTGAATGTGTTTATGACAACACAGTGATAGGGACAATGAAAGCATTTGATCGCGTATTTAATCTTATTTTCTTCCGCTTTTTCCAGTTAAAACTGAATCTATTAAATTTCGCGGAATAGCTTTTAAAAATCGGTAGAGTTGTGCTGTATAAAAACTCAATAGTCTTTAAAACAGTCTAATCAAAATATAAAATGACTTATTTTGGTTATTTCGGAACACTTTCTCAATAACCGGTCAATCGATTGACAGCCCTAATTATGATGCATAGCACACAGATGAAATTGTTCTAGCTATTAGGTACCATGAATAGTTTATAATACTCATTATATTTTATACAACTTGATTTCACAACTTTGGTTGCAATTAGGCTAATTCTGGATTATGACCAAACTTACCTACAAACTTATTATACTCTCTTATTAGTTGCGTTCGACTTTTTCTTTCGTTTACTTTTTATGCAAAGTGTAATCTAGTACATTTCTATTCTACTTATGGACGACGCCCTTGAAATTGTAAAAAACAGCTGCAAGGTTGACTTAAAGTACTTTTTTGTTTAGCCAAGACAAGATCTCGTTTTCAAAACATTGTGGGATTCTTATTTCATGATACTCCATGTAAACATATTTACGATTTGACATCTCAACAGAGACGAGAAATTTGGAAGGAAATATGGATATCTAGGCGTTTACAGGGCTTATGACCTGTCTGGGTTAGGTGGCCACTTGATGTATTACAACATTCCCCATTTCACCTAGTATTTGATATCCCATATCTGCCAATATACAATAAAATGGCGCGACGCTTCACATGCGAACACTCTGTCATCCATTGAGAAAATTGCTAAGCATTTTAGCAGAAACCTTTATGATTGCAAGTGAGATTCTTACCGAATTATATCACCTACTAGGAAACGCCCGAAGATGAATCTTCAATTTGTTATGCTTACAACTTTTACCAGCTAACTTTTATAAACAACATTTTGAGTATGTCCAAATACTTGTAGAGAAAAACTGGATTATGGACAAAAACTGGGTAATGGGTGAAATCCAGTTTTTGTCTACAAGTACTTGGTTGTTTATAAACATATTTATATTGACTGGTCTATGAATAATAACAACAAACTATAGTAGTGGTGACAGTTGGCCTGGAAAATTCCTCGGAATGTGACAGGCAGCTGGAACTGGAGACCATAATAAGATGAGCAACTTATGTCATGTTAATTTATGATGGATATGAATAATTCATGTGCCGTGTTCTTACGTAAAGAGTAGCGCTTGCGTTTCATTCTAGAAAGCAATATTAAACACCATTATGGTCATAAAATCATCATCATCATCATACCATATCCAGCATATGGATTCCACAAACTGCCTCCAGGCCAAGCGGTCGGCCGCCAGCTCCCGTGCATCCTTCCAAGTCAAGTTCACGTCCAGTTCTGACGCAAAATGCCGATGAATTGCCAAACGGTGGACGTCCAGGACGCCGAGAACCCGATGCCTTGTAAAATAGGCAAGCGTGGTTAAGGCTCTCGGGAGGCATACGTAGTATATGGCCTAGCCAGCCGAAACGCCTTCGCCGGATGACAGTAGATACCAAGGGTCGCTGTGTCTTTTGCCTCACCTCTGTGTTCCTTACAAAGTCAATCCACCGCACACCTAAAATTCTTCTAAAAACCTATTCTCTGCACTCAGAAGTCTGCTATTTTGGGCCCTGGAGCTCAATCACAGATAACTATCGACGTAGTTGAAAACGTGCTAACCACGTGCTAACGCTTACTATTTGACCGATCACAATGAACATACGTTCATATCACGTTCGCGTTGCCGAGCACCATAGATGATAATAAATATCGCGGCTAAACGTCAAACGTCAAATCAAGAATGTCAACGCGCGTGTCGGATTGTTTATTATGTCGACTGCTTTTTCTCAATATTTGGCTTGCCGAACGCCGGCTAAATGCAATACGGCACTCGAGAAAGATTGAAAGAAGATATGTGCGAAGAAGATATATCTCGGGAAATGTCTCGCGACTTGATGCGCTCGTTTAATAATCCCGATCGATAACTTTTAACGCGTGTTCCATTGTGATCGCGAAAACGTTAAACACCCATGGTAAGAAATCGTTATCACGTCGCTTATTACCGCGTCGATAGTGATCTGTGATCGAGCAACTGGTTAGATAACCTTATATTTACTCGTCTATAACTAACAACAACTGTTAGATAGTTTCACTCGGAGTATTTTGTACCTACAACAATTTTTTTCTCTTTGAACTCTCGTTTTTCTCTTCTTCACTGTTTTTTTACAAAGTAGGTTTTTGCTTTCTATACGCCTACAGGGCGATCTAGTAAAATTCTACACTTTTCTCAAATTGTAACTTTTTATCGTTTACGATACATGCAAAATAAAATTCTTTTATTATTGATATCCCAACAGAGACAGAGAAACTCTGGAAACGAACGTGGATTATCTAGGCGTTTACAGGGGCTTATGACCTGTCATTGGCTGGGTTAACTGGACACTTGATGTATTACTACATTCCCCATTCCGCCCATCATCTGATAACCAAATATGACAATTTTTTTGAAACTTCTATATATTGAACTCGCGTTCAACGCATCACATTACAAGTGAATTTCTCTCTGGTGACATATATTGAGAAGATTGTTAAGCATTTTTGGAAATCAATATTTATTGGTGTAGGTAAGGCTCATCTGAACTTGATTACTTACTAGAAGACGCCTGAAGATGTCTCTCCAATCTCTCAAAAGTAAAGAAGAGGCAGTTCGGGTTCAGGCTCTCCTGAGGCATCCGGAGTACATGCCGAAGCCAGGTCCAACGCCGCATCTTCACGACTCTAGTTATTGGAGGTTGCTGCGTCCGTTCTCTAACTTCAGCGTTGGTTATGAAGTCAAACCACCTGATGCCTAGAATCCCTCTCAGACACTATAATTAATATCGTGGCATAATGGAGTTCTGGTACCAACCCTTATGTATGGAAGCGAAGCATGGAGTTGGAAAAATAAGGATGAAAGTAAATTGAATGCAGTTGAAATGCGATCTCTCAGGCGAATGTGTGGTAAAACTATGTATGATAGGTGCACTAATGTTGAAATTAGAGCAGAATGTAAGGCTGAGATAAGCATTATCGACAAAATTAAGAAAGGTCTTTTACGTTGGTTCGGTCGTGTAGAGCGAATGGATGATGAAAGAACGGCTAAAAAAATATATGATGCGACTGTGCCTGGATGTAGAAGTCGAGGAAGGCCGAGAAAGACATGGCATGATCAAGTAAAACAAGTGGGCATGTAAGAAGTCGGAATAATCGACGTGCGTGCATGAGAAGATGTATGAATGTGGTGAAGAGGAGTAGCAAGACAGGAAGTGCCAGGACAGAGTGGTGTGGCGTTCTATCCTCTCTGCCTACCCCTTCGGGGAAATGGCGTGATGGTTAGTTAGTTAGTTAGTTAGTTAGTGGTTAAATTAGTTGTAAAACGATAAAATGAAGAATTGCGGCTCACAGAAAATCTCTTTAAGTCGTATGGGTTTGACATTACATTTCAAACAACCTGTATTTATCCGGTGCATTCTCTCATCATCCAGTTTTTCGTGATATCAGTACATCGTGTCAACTTACCAGCACGTCATGTTAACTTGTCTCTCACACCAGCGAATTGTTTTTGTATCAGTTGTGACTGCAGAAGTCGCTCATTGTTACAAAGGTCTGTTTTCATTTTTTATACAGCCTTTGTAGGCTTGCTTGCAAGTTTGAATTGAATCACTCGTCTGAGAAACGCCACGTGTCTAAGAAATAAGTCGTAATTGTAATGATGTCGGTGGGGAGAATTGAATATTATAGATTTTGCCGTCAAAGATAACTCTTGTCTTGCTTTGTCTATCAATTTAAAGGGATAATCAAATGGGGTTTATTTGAAAGATAGCTTTCATCCAGAACTATGTATGTTTAAAAATAGGAAAGCCCGCTATATATGGGACAGTTTACTACACAGTTTTCTGTGAAGTCTGAAAACGGTCCCGTATAAAGCTAAAACTGCATGAAAAAACTGTGTGCTAGTGTCAGATTTAAGCTGACATGACAGTCAATGTTTTTTATGTAAACGTTTAAGTAGACATTGGTTTATTGTATGCTTTTAAATACGTAAAAAAACCAATAACATATTTACATTATTAGCTAAATATACAATTTCCTGAGAGCAAACATACGATAATAACTTACAATCGCGTTTCAAAAATACACATATTTAGCGTGTCTTTTGACAGAAGTTTGACAGACTGCACACTTTTCTGAACAAGAAACTGTGTAGTTTTCTGAACGAGAAACTGTCCCATATAAAGCGGGCATAAGAAATGTACAAATGCACTATTTAAAATTGACACTACTTTCCCCTATGCGCACCCACTGGTGCATAGGGCACTGCATTGGTACACCAAGTGCAGTGTATCCTGATAATTTTACTGACACTAGCTTAGCAGTATTAAATATTAAGTTATACTACTTCTCCTGTTAATTTTCGAGTTTTCAGTGCGAAAATTCATTCATTATTATAAAATTGTTTTTCAAATTGTTTCAAGTTTAACCCGTTTTGAGTATTTTGAGTGTGTTCAAATACTACTACTACTACTTTCCCTTATCCGCAACCCAATGGAGCATAGGGCACTGCATCGGTACACCAAGTGTAGTGTATCTTGATCATTTTATTACATGAATGTTGCAAGATGATCAGTCTTACGCTTCAGTACCAGTCCAAGGTATCACACATGAAATATTAATATGAAAATCTCATGTAAATAAATATTTCATGTGGACCGCCTACGGGAAACGAACCCGCGTCCTCAGGAACGGTAGCCAAATGCGCTACCACTTTGCTACGAGGCGGACAAATACTTGCACACAAATCTGGATTTTTCCTATGACGGGAGAAGGTATATATTGATTTTTATATCTCTACAGAGATGAAGTGGAATTTTTCAAATATTCGCTGATAAGCGGAATGGGGAATGTCTTAATACGTCAAGTGGCCACTTAAACCTACCAATGACTGATTATCAGCCCTATAAACGCTTGAATATCCATATTCCCGAATTTGAAAAAAATCACTTCATCACTGTAGATATACAAAAATCAATACAATTTTTCTAAGGGATTTTTGAAGTTTTGAAAGTTAGATTTTTATCTGATATTTTTTATTTGCATTTAAAATTTACAAAAACACTGGTTAATTATCTCAAAACTGGGCAAATAGGGGTTTTCAATGCATTCTTTGAATTTTCTTGTCGCCTCGTCTGTTAATAAAAACATAATCACTCTATTACATTTGTCTAGTGAATATTTTAGATTCCCAAGAAAATGAAGATGTGTTGAAAATTCCACAAAGAATAAATAATTGTTCGTATTCCATAATAGTCCATTGTCTGACAGTGTTGAACCTTTGTGCAGTAAACATTAAACACTGAGTGGCTAGATTAAACAATGCGTCTTGCGGGCACCAAGCGCGTGATGTTACGTGTTATCGAATAGCTGTGGAATTGGTAGCTTAGCTGAACAATTAACTGTTTCTAAAAACACCATTGTTTTCTATTTAAGAAGGTGAATGTTCTTACAAAATCCGCACAACTGTGACATTGTAGGTTTTCCTCCACCATCTCCCATCCTCGTACTCCTTTTCGACGCTTTCCTTCCTTTGGACTCAGCCGAGGTTGCTGCCGCGTCTTCTCTCTGGGCGTGGTTGGCGGGGGCGGGCGGGAGGTAGTTGTAATTAACGCCTAAAATAGGGGTAGAATTACTAATATCCCTATCAATGTGAATTTGGGCCAGCTCCTTGAGCAGGTTGGGGTGAATGTGTTTATGACAATCTTAGAGCTGAGACAGTGTTGGGGCAATGAAAGCATTTGATTGCGTATTTAATCTTCTTTTATTAGAAAATCATTGCTCTGGTGCTAAATTCGAGGACTGAGATTGTATGCAGAAGCGGCCGTTGATCACATTACAGTGCACGCTCTTAAATATCGGATTTACACATTTAATTTTAAAAAAACATTAAATTCGTAAATATTTACATTACAAAGCATTTCTATTAGGTAGGTAGGTACAAATGAATATCGTCACTTTTACGATCTGTGAATGTAACTCAAAACTTTAGAAATAATGTTGGTCATTACACTTTAGACTACTACAACTCTCCCTTATCCGCACCCAATGGTACATAGGGACACTGCATTGATACACAAGTACAGCGAATCTGGATCATTTGGTACATTAAGGCAGTCCCTTACGCTTCAGCGCCCAGCCCTAGGTATAACATTTTTGTTGTTCTGTGTCTGGCTTCAGGACGAATATTGTGCGAGCACTAGAGACAGAGTGATCTTTTGTGGATGGTGCTGGTGGCTGGTGGCTGGTGGTGGCAGTGGTATCAACTTTTTGCTGTCGTCCATTTTAAACGATTAGGATTGATGTTTTGTCATTTCTGAATGTTCATTTTTCAAAGCAATTTACATTGTTTTTATCTTAAATTTAACATATTTATTTATCGATGATTTACTTATTCATGATTTGTCATTTCTCAGTGCTAAATGTTTTAAAGCAATTTACATTTAATTTATTTTGAATTTAACTTATTTATTTTTAATTTTATTTATTCATGCTAAACTCAAATTTATATGGCAATTTTAATTTATTGATTTCAAATTTATGTATTTATTATAAATTTAAAATTTTACAGCAATTGACGTTTTAATTATTTTAAATTTTACTTATTTATTTTAAATAAAAAATTTTTATAGCAATCCACATTTTATTTATTTTCAATTTAACTTATTCATTTTAAACTTTATTTGTTTATTTTTAATTAAATTTTTTAAATTTATTTATTTTAAATTTCACATATCTATTTTAGATTAAAATTTTTGAAGCAAATTTATGTTTAATTTATTTTGTATTTTACTTATTTATTTTTAATTTAAATTTTTATAGCATTTCACGGTTTATTTATTTTAAATTTCACAAATATTGAATATGTTATACCAGAATGTGTTGTTACCTATTTTTAATTTTTTTTTTTTCTTCTTATTATATTTACAATATTTGAATTTATGTAATGTTAAAAGCCCTTTGGGCGTGGATATTATTAAAATAAAAATAAAAATAAAATAACATATGAAAAAAAAAAATGTTAAAATCACGTTCAAATAAAAATTTCATATTGACCCCCATCGGGAATCGAACCCGCGACCTCATGCATGGTAGCCCAACGCGCTAACCGCTAAACCACGAGGCGTGCACGATATCGTTAACTATAAAGTAAAGGTACCCAATAACCTCTTCCTTTCATTGTTAACTTGACTCCCTTCTTCTACCTTCATGCACGATTCCCTATTATACCCCAGCACGTAATCTTGTACCATTGTCAATTAGTACCCTACCCATAGACCTGTTAAGTTAACACTAGACAAGCTATTTCAAAGACAGCTGTCAACATTTTATGTTCCATTTGTATTTTGCAGTGAGAAAAAGACAACTATATCTCTCTTCCACTATCTAATACATTTTAATGATTCTGTTTCCCTCTAACAAGTTGAGATTGAGTCAATTTTGACTCAAACAACATTTTGAGCGTGTCCAAATACTTGTAGACAAAAACTGGATTTCACCCATTACGGGCTAATAATTACAATTTGACATCTCAACAGAGACGAGAAGTTTGGAAGGGAATATGGATATCTAGGCGTTTTACAGGGCTTATGACCTGTCATGTCACCTGTAAACGGCTAGATATCCATATTCCCTTCCAAACTTCTCGTCTCTGTTGAGATGTCAAATTGCAATTTTGACTCAATCAATTTCGTACATTATTATTGATCCCCGTTTCCTCCCTGTCCGCTCATTGAAATATTTATATATAAAAGGTAAAATACGTGTTATTTTAGTAGGTACATATAAATAGTTACTGAAATTGAGAAGGTACATAATTATCTACCCATAATTCGCAGAACAGCGTAAGCGACCAAAAGGAAATTGTGCAGAAAAAAAAGGATTTTCTTAACATTATTGTTCGTAATTTACTTTTTTTTAATTTCGGAAAATGGGTATAATTTTGATTGAACGCCGAATAATTGATCAGACAAGTAAGAATAGTTTGTCGAAAATTATGGATTTTTTAGTAGGAATATTATCGCAGTCCTTTTTTTGACATTAAGATAACCAAATTGTTGGCAATACTTATAAAATATCAATATTTACGAATGTTTTCTTTAAAAATGCACGTTATCTTATCATTACGAAAAGGTCGATTTTTTTCATTGTGACATTCAATAGACGCGCACGTAAAAAGTGTATGCTATAATACACCGTGTAACAAAACTCGATGTACAAGCGGGAAACCAGTGAATCTACATCATATTTGGAGTCGATTTTGTAGTTTTTTTTTTAAATTTGACCCATAGTTTTCGAAAAAATTGAGTAAGAAGTTATCAAAAATTATTTATTTAGTCAAATTAATACTATCCATAAAGCAAACAAAATAAAAGCCAAAATTTTAATGAGAATTTGTGCAATTTAATCTAATCTGCGGTACTTACGAAAACTTTTATGAGAAGAAAAATGCTTTTGGTTGTCTGTAAAGTCGGTTTACGGACGATAATTTTACGTGATAACGTCATAAGAAAACATTGATGAAAAATAGCATACTTTAATGAATTAAATTGAATAATCATTACTGAATTATCATTATTTTGTGTAATACAAAGCAGGAGTTAATTGAAAATTATTTTTTCCATAAATTAACATTTTTTAGCACTCGTTAATTTCACTTTCACTTTGTAGCTTGTGTGCTGCTGCTGTCCTCCCTTTTACTTGGAACGCATCGGCCGATGGAGTGGAAGAGAGATAGATGCGTCACAAATCGAACGCTTAGGCCGATCGTGCCTCTCTATCGCTTGTTCCGCGCTCTCGCTTGCAGACTCGGCTCAGGCGGAACGTGACAATGAGTCATGCTTTTTCGTGTGTGCAGCCGGCGTTCATCGATTTATTAGACGTTATTACGTCAAAAAAAAATTTCAAGCTAGATTCAAAAATTATATTGCACATTCAACTCCAAATATGATGAAGATTCACCAGTTTCCGGGTTGTACCTAGAGTTTTGTTACACCATTAGCTCAAGCACAGATAACTATCGACGTAGTTTAAAAGCGTGCTATTCACGTGCTATTTGCTAACGATTTGAGCGATCACAGAGACATTCGTTCGATACCGTGGTATCGATAGCCGAACATAGCCGATCTGAACCGAGCGGGGCCGATGCAAGCTATAACGCGGCCTTGACGTCAAACGTCAAAATCATCGCGCTTGGCTGATTTTTTATTATTTCGACTGCTTTTTCTCAATATTTGGCTTGCCGAAAACCGACTAAAATTATAATAAAAGATTGAATGAAGATTTGTGCGAATAAGATATATCTCGGGGAAATGGCTCGCGACTAGTATGCGCTCGTTTAATAATCCCGATCGATAACTTTTAACGCGTGTTTCCATTGTGATCGCGAAAACGTTAAACATCCATGGGGTAAGAAATCGTTATCACGTCGCTTATTACCGAATCGGTACTGATCTGTGATCGAGCAACAGGTTGAGGTGAAAGGTCGGCGTAAAACGCGTCAAAAACGCGTCGTGCTAGCTTGTGAACGCACACACGAAAAGCGCATCAAATATTTAGTAGAATTTGCAGCAAAATTGTTTACTCTGTGTCGGCCAGGGGCAGAGTGCAGGGTAGGTGCAGGTCTGCACACCGGCCAAGGTGAGCGGGAGCCGGCGCGGGCGTCCTCGTGCCGTCCCTGTCCGCCATATGGCGCCCGCCGCCTGCCCGTATATGGCGAGAGCGGGACGGCTGCCGGCTGTCTGCCCGCCGGACCGACTTCGGGGGCAATCCGATGCCGAAATGGGAACAAATATTATTGCGCAATATTGCAGTACTTCATTTTAATAATAAATTCATCGGACACAAATTATACACTCGTCCGCTTCCCATACAAACGTATTCCTCGATTTTCTCCCTGGAATTAGAGTTTAGAGCAATGATTTTTGCACACATTTTAGATATCGACCAGTAGCTCGATCACAGATCACTATCGACGCGGTAATAAGCGACGTGATAACGATTTCTGACCATGGATGTTTAAACGTTTTCGCGATCACAATGGAAACACGCGTTAAAAGTTATCGATCGGGATTATTAAACGAGCGCATCAAGTCGCGAGCCATTTCCCGAGATATATCTTCTTCGCACATATCTTCTCGAGTGCCGTATTGCATTTAGCCGGCGTTCGGCAAGCCAAATATTGAGAAAAGCAGTCGACATAATAAACAATCCGACACGCGCGTTGACTTTCTTGATTTGACGTTTGACGTTTAGCCGCGATATTTATTATCATCTATGGTGCTCGGCAACGCGAACGTGGTATGAACGTATGTTCATTGTGATCGGTCAAATGGTTAGCGTTAGCACGTGGTTAGCACGTTTTTAAGTACGTCCGATAGTTATCTGTGATTGAGCTACTGATACTTGTTTGCATCGTCTTATTTGTTTAATTATTTTTTTTCTACTTTGACAAATAAAATAGCAATCATACGTTTCAGTACCAGTCCAATGTATCACACATGAAATATTAATATGAAAATACACAATGTAAATACAAAGTTAAAAAAAACCCCTACGAGAATCGAAGGACCGCGACCTCAAGCAAGCACGCATAGCTAAATGCGCTACCACGTATGCTACGAGGCGGACAATATGACAAATAATATCTACTCACTCTTAAGACTTCTTCTGAATTTGCCATTATATTATTATAAACCAAATAAAATTGTTTCACAAGACAAAGTGTGCAATTTCATCTTGGTGTAGAAGCGCACGTTAAATAAACGGGAACATTAACATGTACAGTTCTTGTAGGCAGTTTGCAAACTGTCCCGTATAAAGTCGAAAAACTGTAAGGAATAATAGCAATAACTTATTGATGTTTAAAGATAAAAAACCTGAGATTTTTTTGTGTTCTAGCGTGATTTTTAATATCAAGTTTATTTTGCAAGTTTATTGACAAGATCACTCCAAAAAAGAGTAGATTAAAGACCAACTGAAATCGAGTTAATTGTCGATAAAAACCACATATGGATCCTCACCCCAAATCTTAGAAAAAAACTGATAACTAATCAGCCAATAATGTATAGAATAAGAATGTAAAATGTTGTGCAGAACGCCTACAGTTTGATAATGTGCCAGCCTTACAATGCGAAACAAATGTCCACAAAACTTGATGAATACAAATCAGATAAGAACCACACGATACATCATAGGATGTTCATACCAAAATACTAATGCCGATATATCAATCATATGAATATTGAATGAGTGAGTTGGCGTAAGTGACGAACGGTTTGGTCTCTTGGCTTCGTCATAACAGATTAATGTTTGTTTTTGTAGTAAACGCTGGTTATGTATTAGTATTATACTGAAATGCTTTAAAAAACGTCACAAAACCAATAATATTAACCTATTTACATTATTAGAATAAATATGAAGACAATAGTTGCCTTGATCCAAGTAAAAATACGAGAGAGATAAAAAACTGCGGGAGTACAAGCTGCTCAAAAAAACATAATCGATTTAGTGCGAGTTGGTCTATTATGACGACTGGAACAGGAGTTTTCAGTAATAGCTAAAATGCGCTTAGCTCAATCGAATTTAGTCCACAGTTTATATAGGACCAGAAAGGACACGATATAAAAGAGCGAGTGCGGCGTTTAGGACATTGGAGATAATTATCAGAAACAAAAAACCAAAAAAAGGAGGGGGCCCCCCCCTTAATGAGGGCAGATACACGTTATTCATTGTCTCAGTCTATACCAGCGCACTACTTGGTAGTTATGGCAGTACATTAATACTTTATGTATACAATTTGACATCTCAAACCAGAGACAGAGAAGATTTGGAAGGGAAATATGGATAACTAGGCGTTTTACGAAACCGGGCTTATTGACGCTGTCATTTGGCTTAGCTGGGTAGTTGTGGCCAACTATGAATGTCATTTAAACAAACAATTCCCATAGGCGGCCTCAGTATTTGATATCCGATAACTGGCGAAATAAATTACAATATAGAATGGCGCGTACGCGTATCACATGTTGAACACTCTCTATCTAATCAGCCGTTGAGACGATTGCTAAGCATATTTTTAGCAGAGAACCTTTAAGATATGTCAAGTGAGTGTATTCCTACCGAGCTATATATCACCTACTAGTGAAATGATGAATCTTACATATTATGGTATGCTTATATACTTTTACCACCGTTTAGCTCATTGTATATAACCACAATTTATGAGTGTTGGTCCAAAGACGTTTTAGACAAAAACTGGGAATTTTCACCCATTACGTGGCTAATAATCTACAATTATGACAATCGTCACAACAGAGACAGAGGACAGAGATACAGAGAGACAGTAGATATATATTAGAAATATTATGTCATCATCATCATACACAAATGACCACACGGAACTGCCTTCAGGCCGAGGCGATCTAGGCCGCCAGCTCCCGCGCATACCACCCCGAGTCGAGTACAGCGAGAAACGTCCCGGCATGCTCTGACGCAAACTGCCCGACGAATTGTCAACAGTTACCGAACCCGTGACGACACCTGAGAACCTCGAGAACCCGAAGCCTACATAAAATAGGCAAGCATGTGTGGCGGCTTCTCGAGGCATAACGTAGTAAAAGGCATAGCCAGCCGAAACGCCTTCGCCGATGACAGTAGATACCAAGGGTTATTCTTTGTCCGTTGTCCATCACCTCTGTGTTCCTTACAAAGTCAAAACCACCGCTGCACGACCTGAAAATTCCTCTAAGATACACCTATTCTCTGCACTCAGAAGTCTGCTATCTTATGGGCCCTGGTTATGTGCCGACGATTCGCAGCCATAGAGGGATTACAAGAGTGTAGAGATGCAGGAGTTATAAAAAGGTGGCAATTTTGTTTTACACCGAGTAAACATCCGATCTCCAGACAGCTTTCATACTGTTGAATGATGCGCCCCTACTCCAGCCGTTCCTTCTGAACTTCTGCCGTTTTCTGTACATATACGCTTTCCAGGTATTTGATAGCTCTCAAACCGCTTTTCAATGGAACTATGTCGCCGACAAAAAGCCAGGGAGGATCTGGGCATCATAAATATTAGGCAAGAGGTCTAATTACAAAAACGTGTGCTTCGTAAAACTGTTATATAAAAAAAAATTCAATTATGATTATCCTAAAAGTTTTTGATTGTTCAGAATAATCGACATGCAATATATAGCCATATGCATTCGAAGGATGTAAAGCGTGCGGACAGCATACGTATAAAGAATGATGTTGTGATTATCATATTTAAAAAATACTCATAGTCAAAAACAATGATTTAAACATGTAAACAAACAGTAACAAAGGGATTCAGGAGTATTGTTGAATTTCTGAAGTTAGTGGAGGTAATGAGGATGAATGGTCGAGGTGCGGCTGAGAGTTTCAGCAGAACCTTGTGTTTATAATATGTTACTAAGTAGTAAGTATAGGTAACACTGGGCCCTCCTGTAAACATTTATGGTGATGCTGTCGACATAGAATAGCAGCACTAGGCTTGGGTACCTACCCAGGCTATCAGGGGGGGGCGAGGGCTGGTAAATCAATAACAGCAGTAGTACTATAGTGCACTACTACACATAGTAGTTAACGTAGTAAGTAGTGTTGGGGGAGGAAATCAGCGTTTACTACTTGGTTGCTTTCGAGTACTCTTGAAAAATATATTCTGGATTGCTTGGCTTACTACGGCATCTATATGTCAGTACCGTAGGACTACATAACGAATCGAACCGATTATATAATTATCCATTCCTAAACTCTGTTTATGTAAGAAGATTTATTGTTTATAATAAACTACCACGATATTGCAAGGCGTATTACGTGTCAAAGACTATATTCATGTAAATATCAATACCACACAGATTAATTTAATTTTTTAAAACCATTCACGATATTTAATAAAGACCATAATGACGAAATTAATGGAAAGCCCTGTAAATGTACGAGTGTATCATGCGTTTTTGACGATAGGACTGGCAGAACATTTCAAACTAACAAACCAACACGGCCATTATCCACTCCGTAGGGGTAGGCAATATGAGGATTGGATTAGGAACAGACCATAACCTTTCTGTCCGCTGACAATACATTATCTTAACTTTCTTTAGCTTCCGTTCTACATATCTCAGTGCACATACGCGAGCCGATTATTCCGTACCTTATTCACATGGTCCACGTTTGAAGTTCTGTACGTACTTGGTCATGAGCCATCGTGCTTTCTCAGGAGCCTTCCTCGGCTTCTACATTCGAGGAACACACTTGCTTTAAAATTGTGTTAGCCGTTCTTTCACACTCTTTCGCAATCTACAGACCAAGGACCTATCGTAAAATCCCTTTCCTTAATTTGTCAGATAAATGCTTATATAATAAACTCGTGCGAGTCATGCCATGGCAAACTCTTGCTCTAAAGTTTTGCGACATTTCTACAGACTATCGATATCATCGTTCCTTAACCACATCATAGATAGCGCATATCAACAGCATTCAGTTAGCATATTATCCTTCTGTGTAGTCCAACACCGCGCTATCACAAACATACATAAGGGGTTGGTTACCGAGAACTCGTTGTGTACTGCCAATTTTGCTTCTTGTCAATATTAAATTATTACATGAAAATTTTACAAGCTAGGTGACTTATTCTTTCATGGTGTTTTTGGAAAACAGTCGTTAACGACGATAGAGATCCGAGTATAATAGGTAGCGTAAGTTATTTTAGGCTTGAACACGTTTATAAATTTATTTATTTATTAAGTGTAGACATAATAGAACTGTAAAACTAGTATCACGCCAACAATGTCTTACTTGTATATTCGGCGTGGTTCCTTTATCAACCGAGTTTAAACACACTTGTTATATTATTATATATAGTAAAAATTTTTGTTTAAGATTTATATAACTAAATCATGATAGAAGTCAAAAGTGTAGTATATATTAAATGAAGTGAACTTATTTATCTCACACTCATAAGCGCACAGGACGAATAGAGATTACACTCAGTAAAACAATGAAATATTCGTTCTAGCAACTATTTTCCTCCCAGGCTGTTGTATTGGCTGCAAGAATAGAGGTGGCGCCCAGCCGACGACCGACACCTGTAAGGCACATTCACAGATAACAAGTGCGACGAGAGTTAAAAGGCGGTGCTCATACGTGGCTAGGACGCTTGAGAACTAGAGGGGATTAGAGCGAGTCACGAAAGGAAAATAGATTCCGAGTAATACCCAGAGAGCGAATCGCAGAGGTGAGCCCGAGCAGTTATGCGGATCGAGAGGCAGCGGAGCCGGATTCTACGCTATAAGAGTCACGGGCCTTGAACGGTCCAACGTCGAAGATCAATCGCGCATTGTCGGATTTTTTTCATTATGTCGACTAGCGAGCTTGTTCATCAATAAATATTTGGCTTCTGCCGGAGAAAACCGTCTAGAATTTATAATAAAGATTGAATGAAAATTTTGTGGCAATAAGTATATATTCTCGGGAAATGGCTCCGACTAGATTATGCGCTCGGTTTGAGAAAGATCCCCGATCGATAACTTTAAAACGCGATGTTTCCATTGTGAGATCGAGCGAAAACGTTAAAAGAAACAACCAGTGTGATAAGAAAAACGTCATCACGTCGCTATTACCCGAGTCGGGTACTGAATCCGTGATCGCGAGCAACTGTAAGCTTGTTATAAAATAGGTCTAAAGTACAATATGTTCAACTGGTCAGATATCAATAGTAAATGAGTGCTCGAGTATTCCACTAGCGTTCGGCTGCTATCGCTCTTTGTTCATGAAATTGGGGGGGGGGGGGGTGGGGGGGTGGGGGGGTGGGGGGGGGGGGGGGGGGGGGGGGGGGGGGGGGGGGGGGGGGGGGGGGGGATGGGGGGGGAAGGGGAATATATATATATAAGGGGGGGGGGGGGGGGGGGGGGGGGGGGGTTGTATGATATGAGTTGATAGGGGATTGTTGGTCTTCGAAATGTTTCCTATCTAGTTTTAGTATTGACAGTAAATTAAATAGAGAAGAATTTCGTTCAAACTCTCGAGCGAGCAGGCAGCAGTTGATGTAAATATATCTCAAGTCAGTGGACGGCAGTAATGTTATGTCCTAACACTGCTCAGCTATTCTTGGTGCGAACCGCCTTTTTACGTAAGATTGTATTCAATTAGTTCTTACCACACCGGGCTCCGCCATGGCGCCACCGTGTGGCCTATCATTTGAAAATTATTATTCCTGAGCTATACCAGGGTGGGGGGTCCAGTACATTATTTAGGCTATTTAATTCAAGAAAATCAGAGATTTTCATAGGCAGTAATTGGTTTCTTTCAAGATTTTCTATTTTATATTTCCAAAATTGTTATTGAAAAGATACGAATAGTCACAGCGTCAATATGGGATTGTTGTTAAAAAAAAAAATATTACGGGATTTATCAGTAGTAATTTTCTAGCGCTCTTATTTACAGAAACGGTCAGCGTTGGGCAAAGATCCCGTTTACCAAATGGCTCGCGCAAGGCGGTGTGACGTCACATGCTATATGGGCGCGTGACTTCGTTGATTGAAGTGTTTCGCCCGCGCCTTTTATAATGGGACGGGTAATACGTCATTATAGAGCCAATAACGGGCGTTAAAAAGTCACTAGTAAATACGTGTAGTTTTAAAACAAAAATTATATAAATGAAAAAAACATTTTTATCATTGTGTTTTAAATGTCGTTTGAATTGTAAAAAATTAACCTTTATAAATAGTTTATAATGTGATTCAAGGATAAATCAAGCTGATCGGGGGGAACAGACCCCAGAAAATTGTCCGCGCTGGTAGTCGCACATTGGTCTAACCGTTCGATGAGGTCGGCTGGATCCCTTAGGTGTTCAACATTAAATTTTTATTGAACACAGTGATTTTCATAAAGATTGCTTTCGTGTGTGATGCCCTTTGAACTGAAGGCGAAAGACTGATCTATCTTCCTCAATTAATAAAAAGATCAAGATACAACTAGCAGCGTTGGTCAGCCAATTAAATGAAAACTTTGTTTGAGACTACTTTTTTAAAAAAGAAGCTAAGGAAAGGCATAACCACGAAAATGCCACTTGAACTCGCGAGCCGCTTTTCCCCCGTGCAAACGTATTTCTCGATTTATTCCCGATGGAAATATAAAGACTTAGAGTTAAAGATTTATTCGACACATTTAAGATAACGACACATAAGAATATGAGATAAATAAATTAATTTTAAAAAAAAGACAATACAGACCCGTCATCAGGTCGATAGCCTATAATCAATGCTGACGTGAGATGATTTAGTATCTTAGGTAGGACGGGTTATTGGTTTCTACGAGGCTTGCTGGTTGATACTTTATGCTTCCCCATTGGTCTTGGCAACAAGTTGCAGGCCAGTAAATTCCTTGATTCCCACCACTAATGTAATTCCAGGGTGAGAAAATACGAGGAGGAACCGTTTAGCATGAGAAGCGGGTCCAGCGAGTCACGAGGGTGAGGTGGGCATCTCTTAACAAACAAAGTTATTCATTTAATGGTTTTTTTACATTTAACACCAATTTATTTTGAACGAAAAATGTGTTGTAAGTGTTTTTCATCTACGGGAGCCTGTTGTTCGTTATAAGATCTGGGTGTTTGTCATATAAATGTATGCTTGATACCGCGCGCCGAATGAGATGCACGATCTCCAGGAGCTCGAACTCACCAGATCACTATCGACGCGTAATAAGCGACGTGATAACGATTTCTTACCGATGGATAGTATAACGTTTATCGCGATCACAAATGGATACATCGCGTTAAAAGTCTAATCAGAAGCTCTGTGATGTGAGATAATACGACGCGCCTCATCAAAGGTCGCGAGCCGTTTCCCGAGATATATCTATATTCGCACATATCTTCATTCCCAATCTCTTCTCGAGTGCCGTATTCGTGCATTTTAGGCCGGCGCTTTTTTTCTATTTTATATTATATTCTTTCGGCAAGCCAAATATTGAGAAAAGCAGTCGACATAAATAACAACAAATCCGACACCGCGGTTGAGCTTTCTTGAGATTTGACGTTTGAACGTTTAGCCGCGATATTATTATGCTCGGCTTAGAATGGTGCTCTCGCAACGCGAACGTGGTATTGAACGTTATGTTCATAGTGATCGGGTCCAATGGTTATGCGTTAGCACCGTGGTTTAGCACGTTTTATACTACGTCGATAGTTTATCTGTGATTGAGCTCCTGACAGCTATTGGCTAAGTACTGCTAGTGCCGTGAAAACTAATTTGTAAGTTTTCTTGCCCGAATACGCGGCTGATCGAGAATGATTCCGACTTTACCCGGCGCTCCGCGAATCCGGTGGCGATCGTCCAGCGCAGATGGAAGGAGTACCACGAGCCAGATTTCGGAGGCAGTAAAAACAAGAGGAACGGGTAAGACTAGAGCCATGGTACATAGCACGCGGACACGACACGGTGCATACATTGGTTATGTTGTAGTGCAGCGACATGAAAAACGATTATGAAAACAATGCAGGCAGCCTTGCTGATCTCCATAAAAGAATGTCTCCTCTGTCAGATTGATTATGACGAAACGTACTCTTTTAAAATCCGACATCGAAAAAATTTATGGGTATCTTCGCTAGGGGGTGACAATGTAATAAAAGGGGTAAAACTACGCAAACGAGAAATGTCAAAATCAAAAGGTCGGCGGAAAATCCCAAAAAAAGCACTAAAATACTACTTATTTAAATATTTTTAATAAAAGAGATGATAAGGGCTAATTTTTCTATAGTGATCTTTGATTCCTTTTTGAGATTATGTTCCTTTTGTGATTATTAGTATTTTTAATTTAGCATTGTTTAAACTCTTTAATCTGGAAGTATTGTAATAGATTATGTCCTTTCTTTTTCTTAATAACAGGTCCCAGAATGAGTTTTGTTAACGACAATTCGGGGGGGTGGGTGTCAAAGTAGTGTTGTGGTACACAATAAATTAATAAATAAATAAATAAACAAGTGCAACAAAAGCAGACCACAAAATTGACCGGCGTTATCTCACTAGTAAATAATGACAGAGTTGAGTAATCATGATTATTATTGTGAGTAGGCCCAACAGACAGAGAAAACACTGAAAGACGAGTGTGGGTTATCTAGCGTTTACAGTGCTTAATAACCATTCTTTCTCAACACTATGTCACTAGAGAGGAAAGAAAAAAATGTTAAAAAACGCGAAAAACCAACTCAAATGTGAATAACTATCAAACTGTACATGAACTCAACACCAGTGAAGAGAAAGGGCGAATACTAAACCATAATTCAACATTACAGAAATAACAAGGTAGTGTTTAAATAGGAGTAGTTTTATGATGATATAGAAACCATTTCTTTCAATTTATTATATCCCTACAGAGACTGAGGTTCGAATTCTTTCAAATTCAGGAATAAGGATATTTCGAGGCGTCGTAAATTACAGGCTAAGTGGCCAACTTTAAGTACACACATACATCCCCATTCCCGCTTTTACAAGCGACTATCCACACCGAGTGAGCATCAAAGCACCTAGATAACTTTCGACCGTAGTTAAACAAGCGTGCTATATTCACGTGCGAAGACGCTAACGATTAGAGCAATCAACTAATGACATAGATACACGTTCAATACCCCGCGATCGCGAGCCGAGGCATATGACGAAGTGAGCCGAGCGGACAGATCTACGCTAATTTATCGGCGGGCTGACGTCAAAACTCAAATCATCGCGCTTGTCTGATTTATTTTTATAGTGTCGAACTGCTGTTCTCATAGTTTGGCTTTGTCCGACACGCGGCTAAATTAAAGATAAAAGAAAGAATTGAAAGGATTTGTGCGAAAAAAAAAAAAAATACAATTGAAAGCTAGCTCAGGAAAGGCTCGCGACTATATGCGCACGTTTATTAATCCCGATCGATAACTTTATAACGCGTGTTCCATTGTGAGCGCGAAAACGATTAAAACATCCATGGGTAATTAAATACGTTATCAACTTCGCTTACTACCGAGTCGTGAACTGGATCTGGATCGAGCAACAGGGTAACATTTTGTGATTTTGATATAAATGTTAAGCTAATTCGATAATGCAATCACCAGCGCGTTAATAGCATCCATCCAATACATTGATATTGAAGTTAAGTGTTTATTAGCAAATTACTTCATTTTTTGTAATTAAGAACCTGCCGAGTTTAAATTAATTTCTAGGATAACACCAGCCAATGACTAGGTATGCATAAGCCCTGTCACACGCTCGAATAATCCATATTCGCTGATTTGAAAGAATTCCATGCATCATCACTGTGGGGATATAAAACAATGAAATATAAACCTACTTCCGTCTTTGGGATAGAAATCCAGATTTGTGTACAAGTTCTTTGAATCACGCCCCAAAAGTGTTGTATGCCAATAGATGAAGAATCCGAGTGCAGAGAAATTCCACAGTGTGAGTAAATTCACGGACTTGCTCAGGAAACATTCACAACATTTATTGCCCCCAGTTTTAATTCAATTCTTTTTTTAACTGACAATAGAAAATATAGGGGCACTATGTCACATTTTTTCTTTCTTTTAAAAAATTAACGACAAAGCTGGATATTACCTATAGTGTAAAAGGTAGAAATCATTCGTACATAAAAAGACCATAAAAAAAAACAAAATCGTCGTCATCATTTTATTTGATATAGTTGATAAAATATTTCCCTTAACTAATTCTAAACAAATCAGTTCATATTCCGGTTATAAAGATATAACGAATATCTTGTATTCTTTAATTAACTATCATGTTTACGGATTATTTGTTATGTTTTCCATTTTTACGTTGACTTTTATGTTTTCATCCGTTTTGCCACGTGCATTACTGTTTGACATTTCACGGATGAATACCTCACAAACGAGGCCAATGTCCTTGGCGGGAATATTTGTTAATATTTTTTAAATAGTATTATGAGTTTTTATTGTATTTCGTTGTAAACAATTTTTTTTCTTTTGCAAAAAAAAACAAAAAAAAATCGATTTATTATGTGATGATCTCGAACAGAGACAGAGAAACTGTTTTCTCCCCCCTTATCTGTATTCTAGAAATTCTTCCTCGTTACAACAAGGGACTACTCAACATATATAGCAAGATGGTTCCAAAAATTAATGTCATACATGTTGTCAGATGAATGGGCGAGAATGGGGGAATGTTGTAATACAATCAAGATGGCAAACTTACCCCTAGCCAAGGAACAGGAACATAACGCCCATGTAAAGCGCCTAGATAAACCCACATTTCGTTTTCCCAAGAGTTTCGTCCCTGTCCTGTATGGATATTGATTGGTAGTCAAATAATATCTGATATCAGACCCAGCACTGGGTATAAATCCAGTAAATTTGTCCTACAAGTATTATTTGTAATTCATGTTCAAAATGTTGTTAAAAAAAAATCATTGTTTAAAATTCTAGGTCCATATCCAATATAACTTACAGCAATTTACCTTCTCCGCTGTTCCCTCGTATTTTGGTTACCATAACTTTCACTGCCAACTGAACTTTCGCGGCCGTATTCTATAAGACACACTTTTATAAGGCGCAGTTGTATCTACACAAGTTTCCCTAGTGCAGTCTGTAACGAAAAAACGTCCTCGTATAGAAGCTAAAACTGCATGGAAAAACTGTGTGCTAGGTGTCAGATATAAGCTTGACATGACAGTACAATGTTTTTTTATGTAAACGTTTTAAATAGACATTGTTTATTGTATGTCTTGGTAAAGTACGCTAAAAAAACAATAACATAATTTCCATGTATTAAGCTAAGATTATACAACTTTCCTGAGAGCAAAACATACGATGAATAACATAGCAATCCGCGTTTCAAATTAAACATAATAGAGCGTGTCTTTTGACGCAGGAAGATTGACAGACTGCACAGTTTTCTGAAGCAATAAACTGTTAGTTTTCTGAACAAGAAACTGTCTCAGTATAAAAGTGGGCGAGAACAGAGTATTCCTTTACCACCGTAAATTTTGTGAGTGGTTCATACTACGATGTAAACCATTACAGCCGCTGTCTGTGTACCTGACATCGCGTAGTACGTGGCCCATGATTGTTCCATGCTGGTCCAGGCACAAAAGAAACACTCCCAGTAGTGCATAAAGCTCACTTGCGCACTGTCGCACATAACGCGCACGTGCGGCATGGCACATGTCGCAAGGTCCCAAACTCCTCGCGATCGTAATAACTAGTACAATTATGTAAGAGCGATACACCTTAAACGGAGGAGCAAAGTTATCGCACGATAAGTGCGTGGAAAGTTTTGGCTACCCGGAAAAGTAATCCTCTTGCATAACACTACATAGAAAAACGTACTAAAAACGTTCTGTTGGTGCAATGTACGGTATAACGTTGTCGGTAACGCCAAACGTCACTCAGACGACCCATTTCCAAGACACGCCGAACAGTATAAGATCGTTTTATCTCTAAAAGGCCCGCTTTTATATGGGGACAGTTTCTTGTTCAGAAAAACTATTCACAGTTTCTTAGCTTCAGGCAAAACTGGCATTGCAGTCTGTCAAAACTTCTGTCAAAAGACACGCTAAAATATGTGGTATATTTTTGAAACGCAATTGTAAGTTATTATCGTATGTTTGCTCTCAAGGAAATTGTATATTTAGCTAATAATGTAAATATGTTATTGATTTTTTACGTATTTAAAAGCATACAATAAACCAATGTCTACTTAAACGTTTACATAAAAAACATTGACTGTCATGTCAGCTTTTAAATCTGACACTATCACGCAGTTTTTAGCTTATAACGGGACCGTTTTCAGACTGCAACAGAGAAACTGTGTAGAAACTGTCCCATATATAGCGGGCTAAACCTTACTTATTCGAACGAATTTGCTTCTCCAAAAAATGTTGATCTTTTATGTCTTGTGGAATGCATAGACCTTGAGAGATTCTACCATAGATTCTACTCTACTTTGAAGCCAAAAAATCCGATTCCAAATTTTGACCAGCGGACAGTTATCAGAATCGCTAAAATGTCTTTAACCAGATAGTAGAATCGATCCCGTTTGGTACCAACCCTTTATGTATGGAAGCGAAGTATTGGACGAAAAATAAGGATGACTAAGTAGATTGAATGCAGTTGAAAATGCGATCTCTCAGGATCTCTCTGTGTGGTAAACCTATGTATAATATGTGCACTAACTAAATGGTCGAAATTAGAGCAGAATGCAAGGCTGAGATAAGCATTATCGACAAAATTAAGAGAGGGGTCTTTTACGTTGGTTCGGTCATGTATAGCGAATAAATGATGAAAAGAACGGCTAAAAAAACAATATACGATGCGACTGTGAGCCTGAATGTAGAAGTCGAGGAAGGCCGATAGAATGACAGGCAAGATCAAGTAAAACAAGTGGGCATGTAAGAAGTCGGAATAAATCGACGTGCGTGCATGAGAAGAATGTATAAATGTGGAGGAAGCAAGTATGGCCAGGACAGAGTTGGTGTGGCGTGTCTATCCTCCTCTACCTAATGGCGTGGTGATGGTTAGTTAGAAAGAAAAACGCTCATAATTTCTCTTTTGAGCCTTGGAAAGCCAAAAAATCATCAGCGCCCGTTTAAATAGAGGAATCTAAAGAAATATACAAGCATCCTAATAACGTAAACAGGGTAGAGATTGGGTTAAGCTTAGAACCTCTTGGTACCCAGCAATTCCTAAGCCCGACTGCGACACGGTACAAACTCAGTTCACAGTATTAAATAAGACACTTCAGACTACACTCATACAATCAGCCCTGAAGAATGTACTAACTGCAATGTGCTCCGAAACTTCGACAGCACAAAGCCCAGAAAAACAACATCTGTATTCGCACAACTCGACAAATTTACGAAAACTTTGTACATATACAGGGTGTGAACAAAGAAAAACTCGATGATGTACAAGCTGGAAACCAGTGAAGTGTACATAATATTTGGAGTCGTGATTTGTTGAATAAATTTTTTTGAATTAGTTTTTGAGAAAATTGAGTACGAAGTAAAATTTTTTTTGCATTGTTAAAAATATCATGTATTTAGTCCATTTAGTACTATCCGTAAAGAAAACAAAATTAAAAAAACCCGTTTTAATAAGAATTTGAACAATACTACTTATGAAAAATTATGTGAGAAGGATAAAAAATTTTTTTTCCAAGCTCAGGTTAAAAAGTCATATTACACAATCGTCTCCAAATATGATGTAGAGTCACTGGTTTCCCGCCTTGTACATTGATTTTTGTTACAAACCCTATATTTGAACTCGTATTCGTGATTCCGCATTTTTAAGATATTTTCTCACTGGCGACATCTGTTGAGAAAAATATGCTAAGCATTTTTTTGGCAATCAATTCTTTATTGTGTAGGTAAGGACCCATCTGTCATACATTGGTTTCAGATGATGAGAGAAATGGAAGATGTTGTTTATACCTCTGTCATCATACCATATCCGCTCCCTATGATGGAAGCATATGGAAACCACAAACTGCCTCAAAAGGTCGCCAAGCGATCGACCATCCAGAGGCCAAGCGATCGGCCGCCAGGAGTCCCGTGTCCATCCTCCCACAGTCAAGTCCACGTGCAATAAGGGGTCAAGTGGCCACTTAATCCAGCCAACGACAGGTCTTAGCCCCGGTAAACGCCTAGATAATCCACATGTCGATTCCAGAGTTTCTCTGTCTCTGTTGGATAAAAAAAAATAATATTATATTAGACCCAGCATGCGTATAACCCAGGTAATATTGTCTACAAGTAATTCAAAATTATTTATTTATTTATTCTTTAAAACCACCATCGAACAGGTCCAGTAGGAGCCCAATTAACAGAGGGGAACAACGTCACAAACACCCCAGGCTTTGAGAAAAATCACTTTTGATGATTTATTGAGATTCTCACCAGGGAATCGAACCCGGGTAACCTCCGATATCGTGAGTCCAGCGTCTTAACCATTTTTATTTACGCTACGGAGGCCGCCGAAATTAAATAAAAATGTTTAAAAAAAATCAGTATTACGGTGTTTCATTCCAGGGAGAAAATGAAGGACTTACGAAGTTGTGCAGAAAACGCCACAACAGGAGGTTGAGCAGAGACAACGCATCCTCGATAAAAGTACAATTACACACACAATTAACCTGGGTTGGTATTTGCTAGAAGCGTCATCAAACTCACGTGAGTGGTAGCTCTACTGCGTCACTAACTCTATGAATTGATTTGACCAGTCCCGGTATTTCCAATAAAAGCGCATTAATAGTCGGCGCCTGGAACGAATTGCCAAAGCAAAAATCTGAAATAGACCTGAGAGAATGTAAAGGCCTGGGCCTCAGTCCTGGTACTTGCGACAAATGGAAACGAGATATAAACAAAGTTGTCGGTTGAGTGCAGACAATAAACAAAACAAAGAAATCAGACGTAAATTTCAAGTTTCAGGCTTCACCGAGGAAAGGAAAAGAGACTAGAAAGATATAAGTTGAAAAAAGACAGAGAAGGGGATAGTACTCGCGATTATTCATTGTCACTTTGCATTGTTTTATTAAATGTTGTATTAGGTATGTTGACTGCAAGTTGAAAGGATGCGATCATCAGTCAGGCGAATGTGTGAAAAGACATGGATAGTAGGTATATAACCCTACTTACAGAAAATAATCATATACTTCTTATAGAAATGTCAACCGTCCTCAAGTGAAAATTGCAAGGAATAGCGAGTCTAGAATGATGAATATTTACAAGACATGTTTAACGAAAGTTTACCGTGGGGAAAGATTACAATTTTTAAAGCACAATATTTTGATCAGATAATGTTATGATATAGGTTTAAGAACTATCAAGTTCTACTATATGCGGTGCGTAATGGTTGACGACTTATCAAACATCGTTAAATTATAAAATATGCCACGTCAGGTTCATTATGTTTTTATATTCAATAGTAGGTTACGAAGCGGCAAAAGGCATTCCATGTAACATAACTAGACTAACCTAACTAACTAACCATCACGCAATTGTCCACACCGTAGGTGAAGGCAGAGAGGATAAACCCATACACACATAAACAGTCCAGGACATACTTCCTTTTGCTTCCCTCCGTACACATTGAGTCTAACATCATTCTCAAGGCACGAGGTAAAGGGATGTCGTATGAGAGAAATCAGACCGATTATTCCGTACTTTACGATTGACAACGTAGCTTGTCCAAGTCCTTCTGTGCCTTGAGCCGACGGCTATCTACATCAGTGCACACTTTGCGCTTTAACATTATTTTTGAGCCGGTTCTTTCATCACTCGTCGTTCGCTACCACAATGACCAAAATACCTCAATTAAAAGCCCATTCTTATTTTGATCGATATAATGCTTATTTCAGACCTTGCGACTCTGGCTCTAATTTCGACATTTGTATAAAAACACACCTAATCATACGAAGTCTTACCAGGGTGGACGACAATGACAAGCATTTCACACAGCATTCAGTCTCTACTTCAAAGAGCCTTACTTTATTTCCAACCAACGCGCTTCAACAGAACCACTACAAAAGGTTGAGTACAAGAGGATACAAAGAACATTCACGTTGTGAACTGCAATATTTGCTAAATAAGACTACACGAATCAATAGTTTATTTTAAAGGCTATGGGAAGACAAAATGATAAATAAACACTTAACATGTGGAAAAGTATACACTCATCATTGTTTACTTAATTTTTATCCGTAGCGTTTTAGAATCCGAAGAGCTTTTTCGGATGTTTTTAGCTGTACGTTGCCAGTACTCTGCCGGTGGTTGGAAAGAACATCACTGTAATGACGCGTCTGGTGCGCGTCTGGCGTAGTTGGGAGTGTTTTGGCGATAAGTTTGATAAGTGTCATAAGACTTCAGTTATTTGGAGTTCATCAACATATCGTAAGTAAATCAATGGGAAGTAATGAAGAAAAGGCATGTTAAAAAAGAAAAGTAAAGACAAGTCCAAATAGTCCCGTTTTTCTTTGTCTCCGTTTGTTTCTGTGAAAATTTCAATTTGCTTATTGTGTAAACCTACCTATGTAATTTTGTGTTTATTATTGTTTCAGAGCCTCGACGCACGAACTTTCGGAGAGGCGACAGTTTCGCTCATACAAGATGAAGACGTTCTCGTCGATGGTAAGCCTCACTGAAATCGTGACGATGGCAAGACACACTCCGAAATGACAGTCGCTCACAAATCTGGAAACGTAGAAATAGAAGGAGGAAACGCCGCATTCTCAGCCCTCAAAGAAAACAGTCAGTCAGTAACTCGAGACGAAGACGAAAACACCAAGATGATTTGTGCTGAGAACAAATCTCATAGCGTCGCTAAAGAGCAGGCTATCTCCAAAACTGATGACGGGATAATGACATCATCGACGACAAGCTCCGTCGGGTCATCAGTCACGAAATCCTCTTTCTCTCAGAAGTATGACTCCAATCAAGATTTCCGGAGAGGAAATGGCACCAGCGATGCTTCCAGCATCAGAGAAAATATTTCTTCAACTGACAACATCGCAGATACTAAAAACAGTGTGAATGAAAATGTTAGAAGCACATCTACAACTTCTTCTGTGACCAACAAGGATTCAAACGTATCTACTGAGGGAGAACTAATATCTAGAAAGGTTCAACATCCCGATCAGTATACAACTGTTATTATCGAAAAGAGATCCTTGCCCGATGGAACCATTGTTACTAGCACAAGCCGCGAAACAACTGGCTCCTATAATACAAGATCAGATAAACAAACTGACAGTAAAATATCTTCCACTCAAAGAGCCGTTAATAAACAGACAAAGCAAACTGATTCAGATAATGTCTCTGTTTCTAGCAGAACCTCGGATACGAAACGTATCAAGGAATCCGATTTGAGAGATACTATTTCTTCTGAAGATTTGAGGGACAGTAAAATGCATTCAGAAAGTACTTTCATCAAAACAAACGAAAATGTTGTCGATAATACTGATAACTATTCCGAGAAAGCTGAAAGTGTTAGCAAATATTCCGACTGCAGTGTGAGGTCGAGCAAGATAATTGACAATCAAAGCACAAAAATAACTGAAAATGTAGTGGATGATCGTATTTACGATAAAAATAACAAGATAATAGAAGAAGTTGTCAACGTAGACAAGAGAGTTCTTGAAACCGAATTCCCAAAGCCAGAAGTAGAACAGAGTGTCGAAGACATTGTAACGAAAAAAATAACCGGAGAATATCTGACAACATATCAATCAGATTACACCAGTAAGCGTGTCAGCGTTGATTTGAGCCCAACTCACGAAGCTTGGGCCAGGTCCTTGAGAGCCAGTCCTGAAAATCCTCTGCGTGGAGCATCTCCGACACGGAGCAGTAATAAGAGTCTTAAGACAAGCACTTCGTCACTACGCAGTAATAGCCCGGAGAAAACTTCCCGGTCTCCTAGTCCTAGAAAGCCATCCGACTCTTCGCCAACAAGGAGAACTTCTTCGGACAGGTTCACATCAAGTACAATACACGAATATTCAACTACAGATCGCAATGTCAAGAAAACTGATGTCAGAGGGGAAAAATATGAACGTCCAAATAATACAAGAGAGAGTTCGCCAAGGAAGAGCCCACAAAGTGGATCTCCTCAAAGAAGTTATTCTCCTGAGAAGTACTGCGCTGATCGCACTACCACAGTAAGGACAGATATAACCAACTCTACCCGTAAAGACAATGTAAGAATAAACTCTACCAAGAGTTCTCCGGCTGTAAGCCCGACAAGGAAAAATACTCCACGCTATCCTACGATCCCGACTCGCAATTCCACTTACACTAGTCCTACAGTGACCCCAACTAACCGAAGCCCCGTGAGACATGTTACTTCTTCAAGTCCGACGCGTAGTTCTCCGAGCACAAGTCCCAGCAGGAAATATCCTTCTTCTTCCACAAGTCCTGTCAGAAGTTCTTCTCCGAAGAATGTATCCCCTACACGTAATACGTGTCCGGAAAGGCCATCAACTTCGCCTTCTTCATCTCCATCATTGAGTCCTTCGCGAATTCCTACTAGCAAAAGCCCTCCGCGAGGAACTTCGCCTCCAGTATATCGCCAAACTACACCGAGCCCAACCAGAAAACCAAACGATGAAAGTTTCCCCAGAAAAGTCATCAAAAGTCGTGACAGCTCTCCTACGACATCAGTCAGTGAGATAGAATATGTTACTTCTAATAGAAATGATCGTTATGTTTCAAAAATCGATCAAACAGAAAATGTTGATTCTGAAGATGATGTTGATTTCAAAAAGAGGCAAACCAAAAATTATGACAAGTCAGTAAATACGTCCACTGCCAGTTTTGATTCAAGCACTTTCAACAAAGAAACGGTCTCATCAATTCTTAAGAAAACATCGATCGACAAATCTACAGATGTTAAAAGAAAAAGTTCTCTTAAAAAATCTTCACTGTTCGATGACGCTGACGAGTCGCCACCAAAGTCGTTCACACCTGCTAACTCTGAAGTCAGTGATTTACTTTCATCAAATGAAAACGATCGTCCGACTAAAACAAAATCAAAAGCTCCCTTTGTCAGGAGTGAGACATATGAAGAAAGGTGTCGCAAAATTCTCGGTATGCCCGATAAGAAAACTCTTGTGGAAGGAGCTGAGAAAAACCTTTCAGAAATTTTGGGCAACTTGCCTGATTTGAAACCTGCAAAATCACCGAGCCGGTCTCCGTACTCTAGTCCTGAGAGGGAACTGGTAGCCAATATAAAGTCGGCAGAAATCAGGAAACCAGATTCTGACAGCACTGCTCCTAGAAAATCTTCTCTGAAGAAAACTTCCGACACCCAGTCTCTTAATTTGGTTGATGCTGAGTTGATCAAAGTTGATGAAAGTGGTAAGGTTACATCAGTCGATAATGAAGATATTAAGCTGGGGTACAATGACACTATGATTCTTTCGGAAAATAAAAAAGATGACTCAAGGTCCTTCATTGAAAATGAAAGTAATTATGGAAGAGAAAATCGTTATGCTAATACGACTTATAGGAAACCTAGAGAAGATTCATCTCCAAGATCAACTAGTCCAGAGAAGTTTGATACGTCATCACCACGACGTTTGTCACCTGAAAAGGAGGACTCTCCATATGGTCAAACTCCAGAGAAACCAGCACAAAAAGATACATCTCCAACAAGATGTTCTCCGGATAAATCAAAACCTAGAGATTCTTCACCGAGAAGTTATTCTCCCGATAAGTCGAAACCAAAAGATTCCTCTCCAAGAAGCCTTTCTCCCAATAAATCTAAAGATTCCTCGCCAAGGAGCTACTCTCCTGATAAATACAAACCGAGAGATTCTTCACCAAGAAGTTACTCCCCAAATAAATCTAAACCAGGGGATTCATCACCAAGGAGCTATTCTCCAGATAAATCAAAACCGAAAGAATCTTCGCCGAGGAGCTATTCTCCTGGTAAACCTAAATCACAAGATTCATCACCAAGAAGTTACTCACCTGTTAAATCCAAACCAAGAGATACTTCACCAAGAAGTTATTCTACAGAAAAATCTAAACTGAGAGATACTTCACCAAGAAGCTATTCTCCCGATAAACCTAAATCACAAGATTCATCACCAAGAAGTTATTCACCTGTTAAATCCAAACCAAGAGATACTTCACCAAGAAGTTGTTCTCCTGATAAACCTAAACCAAAAGAATCTTCACCGAGGAGTTACTCTCCTGATAAGTCAAAGCCAAAAGATTCTATTCCGAGGAGCTATTCTCCTGATAAGCCAACACCAGGATATGCTGCACCTAAAAAATGCACAGTTGAGAAACCAAAACAGAAAGACTCACCTACTAGAAGCTTTTCACCTACTTCAAAACTAAGTGAATCTCCTAGGAGTTATTCTCCTGTCAAATCCAAACCCAGAGATACATCTCCACAAAGATATTCTCCTGATAAACCAAAACATAAAGATACTTCGCCAAGGAGCTTTTCTCCAGATATTGCAAGGTTACGAGACACATCTCCAAAAAGCTCTTCTCCTGACACTTTGAAATTAAAACCTAGAGAAGCATCTCCTAAAACATATTTAACTGACAAAACAAAACCTAAATCCACAGAAGTGAAAATAAATAAAAAATCACCTTCATTTGATAGTTCCATAAATCGAAACACATCTGACAGTAAAGACTTAAAAACCACTAAAACTACACGAAAGTCCAATGATACAATTGTTTCTAATGTATCGGTAACCAATAAAGTATCTGACAGATTTACGAGTAGAACTGATAATGTAACAACGATTTTGAATAAACAGAGTTTCGATAGAAATTCTTCTCTTTCAAAGATTACTCAGAAAAAAGTCAGTCCTGAAAAAGCGCCAACAAAAACTCCAGACTATACAAAACCAACAAATGGAAGAACAAATATCAAACCCAATACTGCTGATAGGAAATACGAACCTACTCGAACTATTCTCACAACACAAAAATATGACATTTTCAAGAATGATAAATCTCAAGCCTCAAAGAAAAATGTAACATCAATCACGAGTAATAAGAAAGTCATAAAAAACACAACTGAAAAGATAACTTCTATTGCGAGTAAGTTCGACAAAGATAAGAAAAAAGTTATCGAGATAACTTCTGATGAAGAAGTTGAGTTTTCTCAACCCAAACTCAAGAGTGTTGAACCTCGACCTAAACAGACAGAATCT
>JAGVSP010002602.1:0-50937 GCA_022494985.1 Micrasema minimum
CTAAAATAAGTTTTTTTACGATATTCATTATGTAACATTGACTTATAGTTTGCTGTGGTCAGAAGAACATAATATTAAAAATTAGCCATATTCAAAATTATTTTTATTTCTTAAAATAGCGTACCTACATTAAATATACCAAACAATATAAAATGTACTCTTATATTATCATAACACATTTATCTTTTTATCTATACAATATAATAGCGAGGACAATTATTTTGAAACTATATTGTCATATTTTTTTAAGTAAATGAATTCCTAAATAAAAAAAAATATATATTTTAGGTAATATTATATATTATATACACTCACTTTGTATGTTATTAATCTTATTACAATCAATTTTGCAGCGTACTTAAAGAAATATACTTCTGAAAATGTCTTGTTATACTTGTAAAATATTTTTCTTGAGATAATGTTTCTATTTATTAGTTTTTAAAACAAGTTCCAGATATATTTTGATTTATACTTAGAAATGTTTTTAAAATATTACCCGTAGGTAACATTGACAACAGCATTTAAAAATAAACCGATATTTATAACATATTTCAAGCTAAATATCTACCAAATTTATTGCAATAAACTCGATTTTAGCGAACCGGAAATGCTTCTGTAAGGGATAGATTCAATTATCACCTTACATGGAATTGTGCCCCAGAAACCTGGCGTTAATTGTGCAAATGCTCAGCGATTAAAACCTATTTTATCCCACTCAGTAAAACTACTTTCAAATAAACAAACGTATCTTAAAGCAGCTAATTATCCCAACCACCGTATAATTTCAGTTTAAAATTAGAGTTCTTAACTTGTTAGTCCTGCATCCTGCTGCGATGCTATTAAATATCCTGCCTTTGTTTGCAGAAGATTAAGTTAGTCCTCTAGCAGTGTTTGTGCAGCAACGTGGCTCGGAGCATCTGCATAAATAACGATCACCTAATTCTATTTGTTTTCTTAAAGGCATTGTTCCAGTTCTAATTAGAAACCGCAGGACAGACCAGTCGAGGAAGTTAGAAGATATAAATATGTATGCTAGTACTATTTACATATATAGGTGTGTTTCGGATGAAGCGCACCCGTGGTGTAATGGATTAAATACAAAGTTTAAGATATTAAGATCATTGATAATTACTTTAATTCTTTATATTAAAATTTAGAATAATCGGATGCGTGCATGAGAAGATGCATGAAGTAGAAAAAGCAAAGGAAATATGTCAGAGTAAAGTGTGGTGTGGCGTTCTATCCTATCTGTCTACAATTTCGGAGTAATGGCACGATGTTTAGTTAGTTGTTAGTTTAACAACATAACGGTAAACCTTTATTTAATTCCCGGATAATTGTAATTAATATTAAAAAATACTATTGTTTTAATTTAAGAATTTTCCAACAGCAAAACGTCAACTTTTTAAACGATATTTTGTTTATGACACCTAATAATCGTACTTATGTTTCTAAAGCTTTAAAAAAATCTTTTTAGTTAGACAATTAGCCATAATTTTAAATTAGACATGTTTGTTGGTCTTTTACGTACTAATATTCCATTATTTAATTCCAACTATTAAAAAAAACACTTTCCAGAGCAAATTACTATTCTTTTTTTAAAACCATTCCTCATTCTTTAATATCAAATAAAAAATATCTAAAGTTTTATTATTTTCCAAATTTATCGACATGTTAACTTTAAGGAGGGGGCAAGTTTTACGATTGGCGATGATAAAACTTCAACGATTTTCCACCAAAGCGTAGATTATCTCGGTAACGAATAAATTATATTTCTGAAGTATCGGAAAAAAATCTCTTCGGGTTGAATAGAATTCACGCACATTATCCACTTTCGTGAACGCAGAGTATCTGGACCTCTTGAGCGGCAAGATGCCATCATTTCCATTCAAAATTTATTACATCTTAGTTATCTGAGATTCTCCGCACTCGTTGACTCAATAATTTTCCCTCTCTTTTCCCTCCCTTTTCCTTCTTTCTCTTTTTCTTTTAACCCCTCTTAATTTGGAGTCAGGAGCCACTTACAGATCTTGTTCGAAAGGACGGAGATCTAGAACTTTCCCTGACAAAGAATATTTTCTCTTACACGTGGAAAGGTTGGGGGCTAAAAAATACCTGACTCAGGATTTGGAGGGAAATAAAAAACGCAGTGATCGGTAAAAAGTTTTCCGCGTGAATTCTGCAAACAGTGAAGAAAATCTGTGCCATCGTGCTTTCTTACACTTTAAACATTTTAATTAGGTAGCATGTCCAAAAAGTTTTGTGAAGACTTTATACAAGTCACGGATTACAAAATAGGTTTTTATTGGGTAATCTTCTAAGTGTCCTTTTTTGTAGAATATACTTCTGAAAAGAAATGTCTTCAGTCGCTTGTATCACTGGCTCTGGCATACTCCTTTCTGCACGTAATATTTTATTATGTTATTTAAATTATTTTTCAAAATTCTCATGAAAAGATCACGCTAATTAATTTTGCAATATACACATATTCCAAATTAGTCAGATACTTATTTGGTATGTGCCAATTCAATAATTAAATACAGGCCTGAAAGCGACAGATAGGCTTGATTGGAATTTGGGGAGAATAATTTCCTAATTATAACAAGCGGGACGTTTGGAGCTCTAACGCTAGTACCCGCATAGCGTGACAGAAAAGGTAAAAGGAGAGGAAATTCGCAAGAGCGAGTTCTAAATATAAACAATAGCCGTCATTATCTTCATACCAAGACTGTCTATATTCCTGTATATTTGTATATACAATGTAAAAAAACCCTCTTAGAGCACTCGGCATATCTCGCTTATTATTTCCGACTTGAGAGCGTCATTACACCACATTTTTCACGATTCCCGTCCTCATTTGCGAAGAAAGGTTTGTATTTATACTGATAATTTACAAAACATCCTTTGGAAAAAGGTCGAACCTAAAAAAATGCACATTTAACAAGACACTTGAACCCTCGTTAAAATCTCTCCATGCTCTTAATCAGCGTTCGGTGAAATTATTTTCAAAAAGAAATTTCCAGAACGTGGAAAAACAGTTGAGGGTTCTTTAAAATTGTTCTATGAAAAATTATAGCGGGGTTGTGTGTTTAATATAAAATGACACATTTGACTTGTTTATCATTAAATTAATGCCCATATACAAGAAATATACTTATAATTAAAAAAAAACCTTAAAGGGATTATAAATAAATTTGTAATTTTGGCATTCGGAGAAGGATTCTAGGCATGAGGTGGTTTGACTTCATAACCAACGCCGAAGTTAGGGAACGGACGCAGCAACCTCCAATAACTGGAGTCGTGAAGATGCGGCTATGGACCTGGCTTGGGCATGTACTCCGGATGCCTCGGGAGAGCCTGAACCCGAGCTGCCTCTTCTTTACGCCTACAGGATCCCGCCGTCATGACAGACCGTCGATGACCATCCTACGGTTGCGGGCCCAACGTGGAAGGAGGCGTGAGAGCTGGCTGGTGACAGGGTATCCTGGAGGGGTCTGGTGATGTCCACATGCTCCGCATAGGAGCGAACGTGGCAAAAGAAGAAGAAGAAGAATTTTGGCATTAATAAAACTTTTTTCAATATTTTCATTAGATTTTGTGCTATGGAAACATTATTATGAAGAAATATGAAGCCAGCTAGGACCCTTCTTACTTTTAAACTTAACATGTGGAATTGTGAAGGTTGATTAAAATTCCTCAACTATCAACATGTCGTGAGTACCTGTAAAGCTACATGTCTATCAACGTAGAAAAAAGATTGCACCTCATCCTTTACGGAGAGCTTTTGTTTTCAACACTTCGCCTCGGTTTTAAAAACACAATATAAGTACTACGCTTACCAAAATCTAACAGACACGTGCATGTGTTTGTAAATTTTTGTAAAAATGAAACGTCTTTCATCGTTTTAAGGTTTTTAAAATCTTTTGGTGTAATAATGATGTACCTTGTGCGTTATTGGATGCGAATAAGGGACAGGATAATGATATATTTTGTGCTTCAGTTCGTCATCATCATCATCAGTTTCAGTTGCTGAAACTTATGATGATGTTGATGAAAATAAGAGTGACCTCAAAAAAGCATAATCAAAAGTAAAACTTTTAGTATTAATAACGATTTTGATTTAAATTATGGTTGCACTTCTTGAAATATTTTTAAACTTATTACATAAAACTACGTTTTATATTAAAAAAATGAAAACTAACACAGGAGTCTCAACGTTCCGTTTTTTCGAATAATAAGCAATTTGTAAGTGTACAGTGCACGTCGCTAACTTCTCAAGATTCATCTAAATTACGTCATAGAACTTTAGAACCAATTTCCAGAAAACGGTGACGCCTCATGTGCATACGTCAATTTTCAGCTTTAAGTTCAAACATGCAGAGAAAAATAAGTTTCCATTCGTTTTAAAGAAAGTTTAATTTTTACTGGTCATTACAGGATTATTTTAATGTACCGTTATTCAGTACATTTAAATAATCCTCGTTACTCGTTAGTAAGGATAATTGTAGGTAAATAAGAATAATCTTTCTTCTGACTTCTGACCAAACTGCTAACGTACCTGAATGCAGATACACACTGTGATGTATTGGTATGGGGACTTAAAAGTAAAACACGACTGTGACAATATTGACGGGTTTATTATTATACTCGGTTTAACTGTCTACGCTGCTCAGAGCTCTAACTGGGAATGACGGGCACACAGTAGACATACTACATACACACACACGTTCGTACATCTTCTGTAACCCTCACACACAGTCTCTTTCACACACATATCTCACACACACATATAAGGCTGAATGAAAATACAATTGAGATGTTTTGCACTTGGCATACCAATGCAGTGGCTTATGCACTTCTTACTACTTCTAAACTACGAAGAACAATGGATTGGTGTACCAATTCCTCATAAACAGTTAAAATAAGAAGGAAAAGAGGAATAAAAGAGGAAATAAGGTAATATAAAAACTTTTTTATTATTATTCCTTGTTAAAACATAAAGAAAAACTCACACGATTTCCTATTTTACAGGTTGGCCAACTTACTGGGGAAAGTTTTGAACTCCAGAATATTGGGAATGTTGGCAACAGTTAAACCCAAACTTTTCGAGGTATGAATATTGGTAAAATATTCAATTGTCACGTCGAAGAGTTAAACCATTTTTTCGGTTTAATCAATGATATTAATGTTACACGTTTAATGCGGATACCTAACGAACAATATATGATTTTTTTTAAAAATATATTTTTATTTATTTATTATTTTTTAATTTTATTATTTTTAAGTTAAATTTTCACCAAACTGCAAAGCAAGAAAATCGTTAAATAGGCAAGTATGGTTAGTTAAGATTGTATTGATGTGAAATGGGGATAAAAATGTACATGAGTAAAATGGCACTTTGAAAATCTTCACCTCGAGTTGGTACTTTATGTAAAATTAGCTCTTCATTAAAAGACCTTTTTTGAGTAGGTAGCCGTTTCACATTTATTCCGTAGTTTCCTTTGCTCTTCAGAACAGAAGGATAAAATAAAGTGTGTTTCTTTGGCTGGAAACACTTAGGTATATTGCTGAGGCATTAAAATCCTCGTTCTGGAATTACATTTGATGAGCTTTGCGGAACATTAGACTGAAGCAATTATCATTTTTTGTCAGAAAGTGTTCAAATTTACAGTAAAAAGGTGTACTCTATCAACAAAAACATAATTACGTTACTATTTTTTAAAACCTTTTACATCAAGCTCTTTATGATTACATTAACACAAAATTTTCTGTCAATAAAAAAATTAAATAATTTCACCAAAACTTTGCATTTTGTATTTCTGGTATAATAAAATAAATCGTCTTCATATTTGATATGTTTTTCACTCCTTATGTCTGTGTCTTCCTCATGTGTTTTGACTTTTAGCTTTAACACGTTAGCTTTGACACAGCTTTTTATATTACAATATTTTAAGTAGGTCCAAATACTTGTAGACGAAAAAGAGTTTCAAGAAAAGTTTGCGTCAGAGCTGCGGGTCGTAGATCTGAATTGGAATGAATTACTACATCATTTCAATTATCTTCTTCTTCTTTTTTATTCTTAAGATAGACCTAAGAAGGGTCTGTATTATTCTCATTCGATGCTGCCTCTTGGAATATCGACTCCCAACTGTCCCTCCATCTTTTTGCAGGTCGTCCATAATTATTTTAAATAAACGAACAAATAATTCATTAAAAAAAAAAAAATACTTAGGTACATTTGGGTTTTCATGTAAAATATTTCTTATGTAGATAAATGATAAATAATTCAGGTACACTGCACTTGCGGTGTAACGATGCAGTGTCCTGTGCACCATAAGATTCCGATAAAGGAAAGTAGCAGTAGATATTTTCCACTCCATTGTATTATTTTAGAAAGTAATACCATTACGAACTGGTTGAATTGGTTGAATAGTTTCTGAAGAAGAATCCATTAGCAATACATTGTCATCACAAGAAAGAGTCACGTACATACTGCCGTCAAAAAAATATATAACTTTTATGCAATTTTAAGTTAGATAGATTATTGTGTCCAAGGCGTTTTTGAGACATGATTTACTTATTTTAATATCAAAAAAACTCGAATTCGAATGAAATAAAATATTTTATAATCTTATTGGAGGTTTTTTAAATATATAAACACGTAAATTAGGTTTCGAAAACGCCTTAGAAACAATTATCTAAAATTACGTAAAACTGCATATATAAGTTACTTATTCTTAGCGGCATTATATCTTGTTGAGAATACGCTATTTAAATACTTCAGCATTATTAAAATATACGATTTTGCTGAAAGTTCTCAAATCTCTGTACAGTTTGTCATTACAGCTAAAAATATTTTAAAGAGCAGGTTTTTTTAAAAAAATAACTATATATTAAAAATTTTTTTTTTTTTTTTTTTTTTATCAATATAAGAATGTTTAAGGATCCCCTTTTTTAAATACACGTACGTAGTATAACTAAGAATACCCGGAACATTAGCAGCCGCACATTATAATCTTCACTAAGATATAAAGTACAACAAGAGATACGCAGTGTTCACATAGTTTTTACTAAAATTTTGAAGATAAGCACGGAGAAGTGAGTCAAAAGATGTTTTTTATGTAGAAAGAATACGAGAAAAACAAAGAAATAAAGGAAAAAAGAATACAAAAATACTACGTATTCAAATGCAATGAGGTTTTTGGCCATATAAGTGATCATAAAAAAATAATACTTAAATCGTCATATACGCAACTTTTTCTTATGGCGGCAGTTCAGGAGTCGAATTCCTGAACATGAAGTGTTCCCATTAAGGGAAACAAATTATTTTCTGCAAGGACTTTGTAGGGATCAAACAGCTAATAAAGGAATCGGTCAACGAAAGGACAACAATATTGTTCCCTTCATATTAATTATTTTCTTGATCCAGAATTCCATACATATTTGATGAGCGTTTATCAAATTGTACAGAGGGAAAGATCATCAAAACAAGGAATATTTAAGGAATATTGTTGGTTTTGATTTAGTAACATCTACTCATAGATTCGGAATGAGAATTCTCTGGAGGATTTATGTGAATATTGGAATAGTCGGCCAAAAGCAGAACTCATTAGTCATAGATGGCAGAGTAGATTCTCAGTCATTTTATATTATCCTTAAAAATTCAACATCATCGATTTTCTATCATAATAGTTCATAATTAATTATGGCGGTGCCAGAAGTGTTTGATTACATACACTGTACACTGCGTTTTAAGTTTTATGACATTATAATTTTTACTTACATTACATCTGTGAAATAATTACCTAATCTCCACTCGTAATCAATTTATAGTAAAAACACACGAAACCATTTATTTTAATAAAGGTTAATATGATTTTAGTTCTGCAAAGGAAATGTTTGTAAAGCTCAAAAAAAAATGTTAGATTTTTTGTTACTTTTATTAATGCTATTTTTTTAACACAAGTTTGGTACTAATTGGGCATATTTTTTCATAAAACATGTAATTTTTTTTATTTTTTATTATTATATTTATTTAGTTCTATGTAAATTTTACATAGTTTAATTATTTACATTACACTTTTTCATTTCCTCATTATTCTTATCCTAACATTATACATATTTCAACTAAGCTATACACTAGTAAGCTTATCATTAATCTGTTTTTCTTCTTATATTATAACTACACTTACATATACATTATCACTGTTAATATCCGTTAAAAAAAAATTATACGAGTAGACGATTCGATGGCGTTGTATCAACATTCATGTAACCTATTTTGTACAAAACGCGAGCATTCACTATAAAATAAAGCAATTTTTTCAAACCTAAATTACCAAAATGAGAGTTCCACAAACAACAAATTCAATACACTTGTTATGAAGGTAACGTGGAAATGTCCTATATTTTTTAAATTTCGTTTTTTGTGTAATTTAGTAATGAATATTTGAAATTGTTATATGAAAAAAAAAATTAAAAAGATTCCTCTTAAAAAAATATTTAAAAACGGAGCTTATAAAAACGGATTGACCGCAAACGGATGCTTTAAAAGCACTCGTCTTCTAAGCGCACAAAAAGGGTCGTACTTAATATATGGTTGATGCGTAGAACCAGAGAAGTGGCTGTGTATTTTTTTTCTATTTTATGCGCTACTTACATCAAAACTTAGTTCAAATCTTGGAGGAATCACTCTAATAATAATAATTTTAAAATATTAATAGACGCATCCTACCATAAAGGTAGGTCCGATGCCTTGCAGGAAACCCGCTTGCACAGCGCGGGTGTTAACTGTGGGCCTCTCGATTGAAGCTTAGACTATGATGTTCTCTGCGTAATCTATACAATGATGTTTGTGTGAAAGCACTAAAAATAAAGAATTGATAAATTTGGGAAATCCCGATAACGATATTTTAAAAATTAATTACGGGAATAATAATGATGACAAAAATAAAAAAAATATTTATTATTAGTATTTTTTTTTAAATGTAAATAAATGGCCTCGTAGTCCATTCCATGGAAAAAGTTGTAATAAAATGATTTTTAATACATTTTTGAAAAGTGTAAATACCCGTGGGAACCATTTTCTAGAAATGTAACGAGGGCTTACACACAAATAGTAAATCATTATTATTTCACAAGTTTAGAATATCAAACAGGCGTTGTTTAAACGGAATATGTAAAATTCTTTGAATATTATTTTATAAAACTGTATTAAATTATTTTACCGCGACGTTTTCTTAAAACATTAACATAAAAAAATGTAAAACCATTGAAGTTATTTAGAGAAAATTATTTGCCAAACTAAATATCGTGTGGGTTTCAAATACTTGTAATATTATTTCAACATGTTTGGATGAAACACAGAAAATGGGAGGATATTATTAAGTACTTTTCTTAAGGTACCTATCATCATAATAAAAAGTTTGGTTTATACCTATACCTACATCCTAAAGCCATATATTACAGCAAATAAAAAACATGAATTTTAGTGTGTCCAAATACTTGTAGACGAAAAAAATTGTGAGTGTCAGCTCCAACGCAGGACTGAAGTTTTAACTCTTTAAGTGCGATTATCATTGAATATACAAAAGGCAATGGTGGAAAAAAATTGCATCCGCCTTCTTGAATTTAAAAAAAAAAAGATGAATATAAAATTATTACCCCTATTTCCCCGGAAAACGTTACCCATGTCAATATTTAAACCAGGTTGCAGTCTAGTGGTAGATTCGAAGACTCCGGATTAGAATCTCTGGATACGAATCCCACTCCAGCACAACTTGTTTCCTGTTTTCTGGCATAGGTATTTTCAACTATTTGAAGGCAGCCACAAAATTGATTTTTTAAAGTATATTAAAGGAACTTTAATGTTTCTGTTTTAATTTAAAAAATGATTTAAAATAAATTGGGTTTTAAAGTAAACGCAAAACTTGAAATCACTTTAATAATAAATGTTCGCACTGGAGACGTTGTAGACGTGGTACTCTGTAGGTACCGAAATCCCTGAAATATACCCTTTCTATTGACATTGGCTCTACCTACACATGTGAATGATGATTAATATAAAGCATGTTTTTTTTATTTACGACTTTAAAACAAAATAAAACAAGTAAAAATAATGTTAATGGCCATGATATTTGCTTTATTTTAAAGATACCTGTATCATTTCTATTTTAACGTAATTCCGGGCATATCAGCGCCGCGGCAGGCTTAAAATTTCGGCAATAACACAATATAGTATGTTGATTTCAAAGTGGTTCAGTCACGATCATGTGATCTCACACTTATATATTACTTTCTCCGGGGTTATAAGAAGTTACTAAACCCTGATAAACCAAATAATATGTAGGACCACTACAAATTTATTATTCAATACTTTACAATAATAATCATTTTGGCTAAAACACAAATCGCACCGTTCATTCGGACGAAAACGACCCAATTCAAAATACCAATTTTTCGGAAATTCTCAGTGGAAGCAAGTTAACACCATCGTATTTGTTCATATCAATTTCTTATTATTTTTTATAGGAAATTATAAACCTTTCTGTGTTAAAATTAAAATATAAAATAAATACTAAATTATGTATCATATTATTTTTACGTCTTTTGTGATGATATATCATTACAACCTTTTTTATCAATAAGGTCGTTTTCGTCCCAAAGCCAAAGGTGCGAAATGGCATAGAAACATCTTATAAATAAGACTAACACCATGGTCACTAAAATTGTTTTTACGCGTTTTATTTAGGTAGGTATATTTATACCTAGTTTTTATTAAAAAACACTCTATATCTCGATATTTATGTACTTATTTCTATAATTATTTTTAGAATGGTGGGTTTAAGTTGGGTTTTTTTAGTAAAATTTTAGCTCCTTGATATATATTTCTTAAATGAATTATTTCAGACATTTCATTAATTTGAGTAACTAAAATTAACAGATATTTATTCCAGTAAAACAATGGAACGTGAAGGATGAAATAGAAAAAAAATTCACGTGGGTATTGTACAAAAAAACAGTGTGGTTCATAGTAAAAAAATTACCTGCCTAAATAAATTTACAAGGATAATGTAACCCATTTATTTAACCGAATTTCCTAGAATAATGAGAAATAAGGAATATTCATGTTGAAAATAACCCCTTAAATAATCAATTCTCCCCCTTCGTTAGAATGTATTTTGAACATAAGGAATCTTACATTTAGAAATTATTAAAGGGAAATATGTTTTTGATTCGTTTGTATCATAGTAAAAAAATAACAGGTTTCCCGACAGTTCATTGTTAGTTTACGTTGGAACTACAGGACGTGGACCTGATTTGGACGCACGGATGCACGGGAACTGGCGATCGAACTCTTAGCTTGGAGGTAGTTTGTGGAATCCATATGCTCCACATAAGGAGCGAATATGAATTTTTTATTAAAAAAAAAACATCATTTTTAAAAAGGAATGAACACTTTTTTAATTTTGACTCCATTCTAAGCAAAAAATGGTTAATAGTTTGATTTAATAAACTAATATGTTTTTCATAGAATTCAAAGGGGTGCATGTAAATTAAAAACAAACAAATCTTTATCAGAGTTGATAGTAAATTATCAACATTCACTACTCTTGGTGAACTTATGCCAAAACAAAAATTTCAAAAAGGCATGTCCAAATTTTTATAAATACTGGGTTTTACCCACGACGGGCAAAAAAAATCATGAGCGTTGGATATTTTCTTTGAATTATTTAATTTTTTTAAATTTCCGTAGATTTATTATTATTTAGAAAAACACTGGCTTTAAGGATGATTTTTATAGTTGCATAACTTTACGTGTGAGGTAAGCTAGGGGTGGGTTAGCTTTATAGAGTTCAAGTGAGTTAAGAACCCCCATGCATGCTCGCTCGTGGTTAGAAGGGTATGTATAATAAATTTCCTGGCCATCTTTACATGAATAATGCGCTTACCACCTATGGTCCTATATCACGGATACCTCATAAGTTTAGTTTTAACCGTTTACAGAATATGTAGAAAGAACACATTTAAATTTATGTACAAGATATACAAATGTTTTGCTGAATAGATAGGATTGAAAATGTTAGCGAATTTCGTTTAAAGAACCTAGAATTTCAAAGCCCAAGAAATCATACATAGTAAATTTATTTCTACAGTCAATGCATATTAGAACGCGAAAAGGACTCGCATTATGTGAAAAAGTTCACCAATTTACTGTATATATCGAAGAAGTTAAAGAAAATGCAAAAATAATGATTAGGGTGGGGGCTATAGTAATTGACAAACATGCCTACACAAAAAAAATCATTCAGAAATATGACCTTTTTAAGTGAGTTCCTTCTTTAAGTAAAAGAATTCCCATTTTTGTTGGATTTCATTGGAGATTTTTAAAATTACATTTTATTAGACTCTCAAACTTGTGAAAACATGATCTTGTTAGCTCGCGACAGAAGGAAAAAATTCCTTCATAACTTAGAACTTTTTCAAGCTTTGAACCGTGCATAAACTATACAGGGTGTAACAAAACTCGATGTACAAGCGGGAAACCAGTGAATCTACATCGCATTTGGAGACGATTGTGTAATATGACTTTTTAATCTGAGCTTTTTTTTTTGTTCTCACACAAGTTTTCATAAGTATGGCAGATTAAGTAAAATTGGTTCAATTTTTGTTAAAACGCGTTTTTTAATTTTGCTTTCTTTATGAATAGTATGAATTTGAGTAAATATATGATTTGATAATAATTTCCAAAAAAAAAATGGAAAAAAAAACCAACTTCGTACTCAATTTTCTCGAAAACTAATGGGTCAAATAAAATAAAAAAATTCTTCAAAATCGACTCCAAATATGATGTAGATTCACTGGTTTCCCACCTGTACATCGAGTTTTGTTACACCCTGTATATGTGAAAGGCTTGAATCTATCAGTATTTGTCAATATTTCTTTGATCAATTAGGAATAGCTTTTACTGCAAGAGAACATGAAAATGTGTCCAATTACTGTAAATTATACGCTTTTTTACAGAAAAAATTGCTTTAGTCTCTTACTAATTTCGATTAGGTTTTATACAAGGCCATTAAATTTCTCCCAAAATATCTTGAATGTTATAACTAACTTATAGCTTATACGGCTCCAACAATACTTTGTTTTGTAAAATATTTTTTCAAAGTGTCCAATAGATATAGCACCCACCCTAGGTATTTTATTTGATTTCAAGAAATGTGGTAAAACTAGTTTAGTGGTGGCTTTTTTTAGGTCTTCAGGTCTGTTTTTTTTTTTCCCAAAGTTTTTCTTAATTTTTCCTAATAACTAATAAGATATTGATAATTTAATTAAAATTTAATATGCATATAGCTTTACCAGGACTTCAATATTGACTGCACAAAAACAGTAGTTTTATTAAACTCTTGAAAAATTGTTTTACATCTTTAACATTTATAATTCTTAAAAAATATTCATTATCAAGATTGTTTTAAAAAGACAATCAAACAATGCCTAAAATTAAGTGTATTTGGAATTAGGGTCATGGGCAATTATTTATAAGCAAAGCTGTTCATGTTAGGCATCGAGAGTTTGCATGTCAGGAAAATATAAAGTATATGGATCGTGCTTCGAAAATTTAGCTACATATTTGATGGGCGCATTACAACGGCATTTTGGCGTGTCGTAAATGCAAGTTGCAGTTTTCATAAATATATGGCGTGCACAAATGCAAAAAAAGAATGTAGTTGTTAAAATAAAACAAAAACATTCAGTAATCCATTTTCTAACTTAAAAACACAAATGCTAGTAAATATTTGAGTATCAAAACGTGAAAAATAATGCTTTTACTTATTTAGAGCACGCACTCGATTCCTATTTCTTTATTGGAAATGGTATTTAAAAATTGAAATATGTGCAAATATCATAAGATTGCATAGATTTTTTTCCAATTAATAATTTAAAAAAAATATATCTATATTTCGTGTACTACAAAAGCTCCAATTCAAAATGGCACACGCTTTTACATATTTACTTATTTTATTTTATTATCAAACTGTGCTTATTTTAATTGTTTTGGAGATTTGTTCATTTTTATAAACGGAAACTCCTTTTTTATAAAGGGAAACGCTTGTACATTTATTAAACACGAGTTCTACACAGTTTGTGGATTATATTAAAATTTTATCGGATAAAAACATTATAAAACAAAAAACAGTGTTTATAAAAAAAGACTTTGTGTTAAATTAATACAAATGTTTTCCTATATGTGTTAACTTTACTATTTTAAAGTTTCTTTGCAGTGTTTCCCTTTTAATATGAAAGAAATGTTATTGTACATAATATATCAACCTAATATTGAATTTAAGTAAAATGTATAACAAGCAGCAAGCAGCTTGCCAAAACACATGTATGGATCATTTTTATGTACGGCTGTGAGACGTGATGCCAAACCGAAAGAGATAGTAAAAGACTAGAGGCCTCTGTTAAAAATCACGTAGAGAGATCACATCACAAATGACGAGGTTCTCAGAAGAATCGAAGGAGGAAGGCGCTTCATCAAAAACACCAGTGAGAGGCGAACACAATGGATCGGCCACATTATACGTCATGAGGCATTTAAGAAGGAATGGCAGTGGGACAAATTTCAGAGGGCGTCCTCGACGAGAGTATCTGGAGCAAGTGTGTGAGGACAGTTACTGCGCCTCATTTACTAAGCTGAAGAGGGCTACGGAGGACAGAGCGCAGTGGAAATTACGATGCAGAGCCTTGCTGCAGACCAATTTCCCAGGATTGAGACGTAGAAGAAGAAAAACATCAAATCGTTTTCTATTTAACATTGAGCCACGGAATGGTTATTTATTATGTAAAATGGTTTTTATACATAGGAACTTACTGTGGCAATGTACGAGGGACTCAATTTACCGTAGCGATTTTTACTCATACGAAAGAAATATTATACCTGTAATTAATGAGTTGTTTAGATACTATCAACGTAATTTTTCAATATTCTTATTGTTTTTAAGCTTGTACCTCAAAAGCCGCATAATAACGACTGTTTCAGTAATTATGTGCATGGTTTAGTGGCATAAATCAAAAAGGAACAGTTCTATATGGACTTGTCACACTTGAACACGCAAAAATAACAATTATATTCAAAGAATGTGTGTCAGGTCAAGAAAATATAAATAATTACACTTAGTGTTTAGTAATATGTCGTGCTCACTGTGAATAATGGAAGAAAAATCAGAATACTTAAAACAAACAATCAAACCCAAAAGTGTTAAGTAAAATATGAGATTATTATTTCTAATTTTAACTAAGAATTTATTCCAAAAATCATCATCGACCAATAAGTTTGTAGTAAGAGCAATGAAACGAAACAAACTCGGCATGAGTTTAAAAGACTACGCAACAAATAAAGAGAAAAGACAAAATAAAAATTTCAGACGCTCATGAGAAATATCGTTCAGCAGATGTAGACGTTTGCTGGACATGTGGCGCACCAGAATGAGGACCAATGGACCAGACGTCTGCTTAAATAGAGACCCGGAGCTACATGGAGACCTGTAGGAAGACCGTCACGACGATGGACGGACGATGGACGGACGATGGACGGACGACATAAAGAGTATTGCAGGAACCAGATAGAAGCTCAAAGCCTAAGATATACTACAGTGGACCAAAATGAGGGATGCTTATGTCCAGCGGTGTATGTTTGATAAAAAAGAAAAAACAACACATCCCGTCGAGGGCTGCATATCATTGAAAGCAGTTTTTTCAATGCCTTCTCTCTTGGTAGGCAGATACCTTTACCAGATATCTCCTATTTTGGCATCGTGTTTTTGAACATTTTTTACCCTATCAACATCATCGTTTTCTTAGTCTACTATTTCGAACTCATTCTCTAAAGAAGTGTACACAGCAACTTGTGTATTTTTCTTGTGTAATTCATTTTTTCTAACATTTCTTAGTTTGTTAAAATAATCATAAATAATTACACTTTTTACATAAAAATATTTTGTAGAAAATACCTCAAAGAGGTGCACCACAGCAATTTACACCCGTGTTTCTAAAGACATTGCATTCTCCCTTTATTAGATACGAATATGACTTCTATTTACCTACTTTAAATGGGATTTTCAATTACATTTTCATGTTGAGAGCATACCCAAGCTAGTCTAATATATTTTGTTAGTTGAGATTTTAAAAAAAGCATATTGCCTTAAGTCTTATGGGAATCCCTTAAAAGGGATTCTAGTCACATTTTTACCTTTAAAACTTCTCGAATCCTCAGCTAATTTGATTAAATTTCACAAATACCTGAATTTTCTTGTTAAAATAATTAAATCGGTTGGAAAATGTTATGGAGGTAAAAAAACAAAATACTCGGGTTGTATGTTAATAAATATTTGTTAAATAAATTATTATTTAAAATATTTTTACTTACCTCTTCCAAAACAAAATGAAAAGAAACATAACATTTTCATCAAGGTAACTACAAGAAGTAATTATAAATAATAATGCTTTGATGTTTAAAATATTTAAACATAAAATATAATGTAAATTTCGTAGAGTAATTTCATTCCAAAAATTATTTATTATGAAACCAAAAATACAGGTATTTTAAAAATTTGAAAACGATTCGCAAATATGTTTTGCAAAAAGAACGAATTTTTCATTAAAATCTTTCTACCGACATACATTTATTTATCACCATGGTTAAAATGAAATACTTATTTTAATCCGATTTTGACATAAAAATATATTCGTCATAAAAACTATTTATGTCAAGTAAACTTTGAACCGGCCGGTTTTCTATTTTTTTTATTGAAAAAAATTGATTGAAAAATAACAATATTAAGGGAATTTTTTTAAATTTTTACGATGTCATATGAATTTTCTAGCGCGGTTTGAAATAGCGCTTTTTTAAATCGCTCGCAAAATCCTCCATTTGGCGCGCATGCGGTGTGACGTCACATCAATATGAGCGCTCACTTCGTAATGAATTTCCCGCCTTTTATAATGGACGGGTATGACGTCATTAGCCAATAACGGGCGTTAAAAGTCACTCGTAATTTCGTGTTTTTAAAACATAAATTTATAAATGAAAACAACATTTTTGATCATTGTGTTTTTATATCGTTGGAATTGTAAAAATATACTTTAAATATTTTATAACGTTTTCAAGGATATTCATGCTATCGGGAACAACCCTTTACAAATATTTCTTTTTAAAACGCAAACGGATTTTTATTTTATTTTATTAATGGATACTATTAATTTGACTAAACAAATTATACCTGATAAGAATTTGCAAAAAAATTGACGAAAAAAAAATCAACTCACTCAATTTTCTCGAAAACTATGGGTCAAATAAAAAAAATCATTCCACAAAATCAACTCCAAATATGACGTAGATTCACAGGTTTCCCGCTAGTAGGTACATTGAGTTTTGTTACACCATGTATATTACTTCCAATGACTGTTTTTCTGGCAAAATTCCAACTTTTGGGATATGATTTCTTTACGTCCATCCAATTACCATAATCTCTTTCAGTGAACATGTTTTTTCCTACTTATTTGAAAGTCCATTGGCATATGGATTCTTTACGTTAAGGCAAGTTGTATGTTAATGCCTGAATGACCAGCGCTGTGATCCCGAAAAGGTTTCGATAAATTTATCTACGAACATAACATTTTTAAAACGTAAAGAAAAATAGTATTTTTTTATAAGCAAATAAAAAGTTAATTTTGCCATTACAATTACAAGTCATTATCAAAAATATTATTGTAACAATAGTTCGTCGTAATAAATGTTGAATTTTATCGAAATCTCGTAGATAAGGTTCTCAGATGAAGCAAATGAGCCGAAAAGATGGAAATCGTAAATAAGTAACCACTGTAGACTTAACGTAATTATTTTTAAATTATATAATTAAAGAATATACTAAAATATAATATGTAAACAGATATTTTTTATATTATATTTATAAAACGGTGCAAGTGCCTTGTACAAAATTCATTAAAATAATAAATAGTAAAGTGGAAAAAAAGTAACACTGAGAACTTTTTTTAACTGTAGAATTTTTTGACATGTTACGAATAAGTTTACACGTATAAAAGAAATGTATTTCAAATTAATAGAAAAAAATAAAAAAGGGTTTTGTTGTATAAAATTATTTACTGTAGGTAAACTATATCGTGTTCTTAAAACAAAATACAACACAATTCCTTGTCTACGTGTCTACACATTCATACAGAATTCACAAGAAGGGGGCGTTTCCATACAAAATATGCCTAAAAATATATGCTTCCTAGGGTTAATTTCAAAACACCACTTATTATCAAATCCCACCGTCTAAATTCTCCAGCATCTAAGCCAATACACGAAACGTGTGACACACAGATATCTAGTGATGACGTATGTAGATGCCTATTGATGACGTAGTGAGTGACGTAGTAGGTAACTAGACACCTTAGACACAGTAGTATTTTTCAAGTATGGAATGTCACTTCTCTGAAATTCTTGTTCGAAGGTCGGCACTATAAAATTTATAGAACTTAAAACTAAAACAGGTGTTATCAACCTTTTTTAATATTATTATTGACATTATAATTTAAATTTATTTATCAATTTTTTAAATAAGTATAAAACAAAAATAAAGCTACTTAGTAATAACAGTTACTGTCTTCCGAAAACAGATTATGTGGTTATAATATCGTACATATCATTAATTATCAAGTGTTTCTTCTCCTAAATATTAAATTTACATTCCATTTCCAAATAAAATTGAGTTTTTTTTTAGATATTGTCATGTCCAAAACCATTACCTGTACTGTCTGTTAAAACTCTATTCAACTCTAATCACAGTACATCATTTGATATAAAATAATTTCTTAGACGAAATCATGATTGACATTAGCTTTTACTTTGGTACCAAACCTTAATATAATAATATGTATCGAAGATGCCTTGACTCACAAACATAAATTATTCGTCTTAGGGTACACGTGGAACAGTTCAGGTCTGTCCATGTTATTAGATTTACGTATTAGAAATGCGTGGAAAATGGTTCCTTTGAACAGCCAGGAGCAAAAGGGCTTTTAGGAGTAAAACTACTTCTGCCCGGACCAAAGGGATGTGAGATGTGAACGAAGCAACACGTAAAAGAAAAATACCAAGTTTCTAGCAACAATGCTTCTTGATTAACTCGTGTACTAACGTGAATAATTAATTCCAGCTAAAAAAGGTGTACGCATGCTTACATGATATACTGCGTAGTGTCGTTTTATAAATCATGAGAAATAAAAAACCAGAGAACATAAAAAGTACCGGATGAAAATACAAAAGAATTTGTTCTTAGTGAAAACGTGGAATAAGTAATTCTTTGTTTTTTTTTTCGTTGTTATTTTGTTTTACTAGGTATCAAGATATTTTTGTAGATAGAATTATAAACCAAAAGGTACTGGATATTTTAATTATATCCTACATATTAGTAGTATTTTTCTACCTTATAATAAACGTGAAGAAAGTGATATTTTTATAAAATTAAATACATTATCTGTTATTTCAGGTCCTTTATTATATTCAAAGAAAAAAATATTATGTACCATTTGGTGACATCTAATGGACTGGATATACGAGTACCTACATACAAAGATATTATTTAATTCGGTCTAAATTGCGAAGAAACGAGTTATAATTTCTTGGTTTAATTCGCAAATTAAAGAATAAAACGTTTACGACTCTCCCTTGTCCGCCCCTAATTGTGGCGGAAGTGACGCGGGACGAAGCAAATCTACCGACCTCCGCTGAACGCTGCCGAACAAATACGAGAACCATTTTAGCCTCATCGTGAATCCACGTTTCTTTTGTACAAATTTCTTGCCGCCAGTTACTGCGAGGCCAATGTGGAATTCATTTCGTAGATTTTCTATTTTCATAATTCATGTCAATCTTAGTTTAATTAGTTAAAGTTTAAGCTTGTATTTCAAAATTAAGCTTAACTTCTGTGTAGTAAATGTGAGTACTCTAGTAAAAAATGTAAGTACTCTCTCATTTCTCTCTGTGCACCCCACATAAAGTGGCCACTATAAAGTGGTACCATAAAACGCTATAGGGCACTTTTTGGTACACCGAGTGCAGTAAATCTTGATCGTTTTTTACATGAAGGCAAGATGATCAAATTTGTTATCACGTATGAAATATTTCTAATTGAAAATCAGATGCAAATAAAACATTTTCATTATGACCCTATCGTTTTTGGTCGAACCCACGTCCTCATGCACGGCAGCGCGCTACCGTTATACCAAAAATACATCAACAAAAAAAAACAAAAAAATTTAGGGTAGAGTAAAGGTTCGAACAAACCTAACTAGTTTATTATCAGTTTTATTCAATCGAAAATTTTGAGTGGTAGGATTGTAGTGGCAAATTAGGAACTGTCACGTAATACAGACGATAGTGGAGAATTTTATTGGATGCCGCCAGGATCCTCAAAAGGCTGAAGCTTCCGAGATGAAGATGATAATGATGAGCTGCTTTTAGATGCTTCTTTCAATAAATCATGAGTGTTTCTGTTAGATATTATCTCTTTAAAGGAACAGTAATTTTTTCGATGGGCGAAAAATTTTTTTTATTGTTATACGGAAAAATTCGTATTTATTATTTTCCGGTATCTTTATAATACGGTTATACTTGAAATCTGGCAAAAAACTCAATTTGGGAGCCGTGATAAAAAGCATTAAGTAAACGTTTACTGGTTTGGGAAATACATTAATTATTATCTCTTGACAATGTGAAATTCTTCACTAAATTAATAACTGTGATTATTGAGTACGAAGTTTTTTTCGATATTTTTTTGCATATTGTTAACAAATATTCTTTATTAAGTCCAATCAATACTGTCTATGAAGAAAAAAAAAAAAAAACATTTTAATAATGGTTGGTGCAATTTTACTTAATCTGCCATACTTATGAAAAAGCTTTTATTAGAAGAAAAAATATTTTTTTTCAAGCTCAAAATAAAAAGTCATGTTACATATTTAACTCCAAAAATTTGGAGTGATGTAGATTTACCAGTTTTCGGGTTGTACTACGAGTTTTGTTACTCCATGTATTTCGGTTGGATGTTCTAGAATACCGCTAAAGTATTAGTCATAGCGGCATTACGCTATAGTACGCACCACTATTGATCATTGATCATTCACATAGAAAATTAAAATTTATTATCTCTGATTACAGCCACGGCTGTCCGTTGCAAGATCGGCTGTCGATAATTTGCTTACCTCGTTTTTCACGTTCACTGAGTCTGGATTTTATTTCAATCCTCTTTTGTTTTAAGCACGTCAATCATACGTAACTTTTGTATTGAAGGATCAAAAAGTTTTTTTGAATGCTTTGTGGTAATCTTTGATCCACGTTCTACCCAAAATTGTTTACCTACAATATTTTTGTTTTTCATATTAAATTCAATAAGCTCTATTTCAAACACAAAAAAGGAGCTATATTTTATTGCGACCCACACGCATACATTTATACGTTGAAATTGAAATATTTTTAGTTTTGGAGTCAAAATTGTATTTGCAGCTTTCCTATAGCCTATGGCATTCTATCATGATTTTCGCTAACACGTGAATACATGGAATTTAGTTATGTCTCGTTGCCATGGAAATAAGAAGTAACACTGTTACTCAGAATGGAACTCAAAAAAATAATAACACGTTTAAGGTAAAAACTCTTAAATTTTTTAAATAATTTTGATAAGACGAGGTATTTTTTTTTAAATTAATGGCTTAATAGTTTTTCAATAGCGGAGTCTACTTGTCTGTTTAGAGAAATATTTATAAACTATAAACGCGTAGTGCAAATTACGAATCGATTATATTAGGTCCTTACATATGAAATTGGCGTTTTGTATGGGAGGAACATAAAGTTCATTTTTTAAAAAATATAATATATTTATTTAATCAAAGTATGTACCATTGCTATCAATGCACTTTTGCCATCTCATAGGTAGTTCATCGATCCTTTACTAAAAAAAACCATTCGGACGGGAATCAATAAAATCTTTGAAGTCGGTTTGGACTGCCCCATCGGAGTTGAATTTTTTCCCTTGCAAGAAGTTATCCGAAATTTCGAAAAAAATAGTAAAGCAAGGTCCGGAGAGTACCGGTGGATGTCTTAGACATTCCAATTGAAAATTTGTAAATTATATTTTAAAAAAATCAACTTGTATGTTCCTCCCATATAAAACGCCAATTTCATATGTAAGGACCTAATTTCAAGCTTTTTTTCACCTTCCCAATTTGCTTCAAGTGGATTAAAACAGTTTTATCACTAACACAGCAGCCTGCAGCTAACTCGGACGTGGTTTGCGATGGATCCGCTTCCACAATAGCCTTCATTTCTTCTTTATCAACTTTGGTCTCCGGCCGTTCCACGGGGCTTGTTCTGCAGGTCGAAAATTTCCAGAACGAAAACGTTGGAACCAAAAACGCACTGTGTTTTCTTTTGCGGCACCGTCGCCATACACATCATTAATCCTTCGAGCCGTTTCTGCAGCACTGGTGCCCACGGTGGAACTCGTACTCGCGATATTTCAAGTTTTCCATTTTGTAAACTGAGTGACGCAAAGAAAAAAAACAATTGAGGGAAAAAACAAATGAATTATAATTTTCTGAAACACAAATACTTGAGTAAATAGCTGTATAAATTTAAATTTGGAATTCTAACGAAAAGAGAAGATATATGAGATCAAAGTTGCCAGTACGGCAAAACGCCAATTTCATAAGCAAAATACCAAATAGTAAGTACTAATAAATAACTTGGGTAAAAGCCATAGTAATTGGACAGCGTTTGAATAATTGGACAGTTTTGTTCATTATATAATTTTGAGTATACGTAACCAATTACCTTCACTATAAATAATAACATTTATTGAGAATGGTTTTGAAATGCCCATTTAAAAGAATTTTAGTTAGGGTATCCAAGTAATCTATATGTCCAATTACTAGATCACTGTCCAATATCACTCACACTTGTGGTTTTTAATACTCCTATCAATTGTTGCTTCTGCTTCTTCACGGTGAGACGGTTGGTTTGATTGACGATGCAGATATTAAATTAATGACATGCAGCGAGCATCCTTATTGGCTCTCTATCATCCTCGTGACCGGGCACTTGACCCATTATGGGACACTCATAATATCCTGCTGGACGTCACTTTATGGTGATCGACGTCATTTTATAGAGATGGACATCGGTTTATGGGCGACGTCAGGCGTCAGTTTGCACATAAAGCGCTAATACCTAACTTAGTGCTGCGGTATCATTTATGATAGAGTCCCACAGTCAATCCTAAACTAAGGATAAATAGATTAATAGAAAAGACACCAATTTAAACAGTAAAGTATGCTAATTAAAAAAAATAAAACGTTGATGCTCTATTACAGGCAATTTGTTTGTTGACATTACTAAAAATGTGAAATTATCGCAAATGTTTTGAAATCATAAAAAGGGTTCTACTATGATTTACCTATAGATAATACGTAACTAATCAACGTTTTTAAAGCCCTCTGGGCGTGCATAAATAAATAAATAATAAATTAAGTAAAATGTGACTAGATCTTCTTTCTCTTTTTTTATTACATGGCTAAACCGAGACTGAAGTCTGAAAATCTCTTGATGGTCTAATGATTTATTATTTATGTGAAATAACAAAAGTTAAACAATTTTGAGACTCTTCGGAGTGTCCAGGCCCCTGTTGTTGGTCCTAATTGTTAAATGAGCAACCTTTTTTGGATACTCAACAGTTCACAAACATATTAGAATCTTAAATACCAAAACAACTGTGAAAATAAATAAAATGTAGTGAAACCTACCTGAATAATACAAATAATGTTGAATATCACAATTGTGTTTACGTTTAACAATTCTAAGTTACGAGGCCCTTTGGCAACAAAACATGTTTTCCTTTCTGTTTATTTGTCATAACTCATAACGTTTTCCGTGGAAGTATCAGTTTTTCAAATTCACAGGGGAACACTGTAAGAACAACGACATAACATCCCAATTTGAGGTGTTATTGTAAGCCATAATACACCTGGAAATAAAAATACATAAAAGTTGCCCCCTGAGAGCTTCTGTAAAATACAAACAAGACACTAGTAAAACAGATGTCCAAACAACTGCGAACATTTATACAATTTATGTTCATACCTACATGCGGAATGAGTGTTTATCCAAGAGATAATTATTTTTTCGGTTAATTTTTATGACATCAACTTACATTGTTTATTTGAGCTGTTGGGGACACTGATCGTATTATTGATTTGTGCCAAATTGCCCCATAAAAATTTTCACTTGGCCGGAAACGCCATACTTGTCTAAATGCTTAAGTGTCCGATGCCTTGCAGGAAACCTGCTATGAAGAAAGTCTCTAAATTATAAAAATGTATGAAAACAATTTTTTTTTTTTAATAAGAGTCCAATAGATAATACTTATATAAAAATTTAAAACTAGTTAATTTTCCCTTTGGTTTTTGAGTACCTACCTACAGCATTTTCTATGAAAAATTGATGTTTCTTCTATCTCTAATGATGTTATTTTGAATGCGTATTAATTTAAGCCATATCGCAAAATTCTATGCCCATATTCAACGTTATTAAACCAAAATCTTTGGGTTCAAGTTTATTTGATTCTCATAAAAGTAAATTTCATTATTTCAATGGATTTTGCAAAATTGCCTCTGACCTTATATCGAGGGTTATCTTGTGAGGTAATGGACTCAGCAACCCTTGGTATCTGCTGGCTCCCGGTAAAGGCATTTCGTCTGGCTAGGTCAAATACTACGTATGCGTCCCGAGAGCCCTAACCATGCTTGCCTATTTTATTTATTTATTTAACTTTTTGGAACTACATGCAGTGGTGTGCATTGGCGGGACAGGAACTGGCGGTCGATCGTTTGGATGGCAGTTTGTGGAATCCATATGCTCCAGATAAGAAACGGATATGGAATGATGATGATGATGATTATGATAGTTAGTTTATAAAGTATAAATAATTTAAACATGTATATTAGCAAGGTGAGAAAAAATATTATTATAGTTTTAACAAGATCTGATTTATGAAGTAACTACTTGCGAAGCTTTTCATTTTCCTTTAGATTACCAGTGGCAATATGACGTGTTGCAAAATAATCAAACTTCTTTTCCGGATCAGAAAATTACTCCCGACATAAAAACTCTCATATTACTAAACGGATTCCTAGCGAACGAGTTTCAGCGGTGTCCTTTTTATCAATCACGGGTTCTCAATATTTGAGGGAATATTATTCATATTCATATATATCTTTGTGCTATTCATAATGTTTATTAAGCATGCACGGGTACCTACTGTTGTCCTGTCGCTTGACTTGATATCAGTTTGTGGCCTTTCACATAAGGAAAGGATTTGGAATATTAATGATCTAATATTTATGACTATTTAAGTGCGATAAAGGTACACGCATTGTTTTATTTTACACGGATGCAGCAACCTGTAATAACTGAAGTCGTGAGGATGCGACGTTGGACCCGGATGCCTCGGGAGGGCCTGTACCCGAGCTGCTCTTTTTTTACCGTCGGCGTCGATGACCATCTTACGGACGTTCTTGGCGGAGGGGATGGACGCGGGCCTGACGTGGGAGGAGGCTAGAGAGTTGACTGGTGATAGGGTCTGCTGAAGGGATCTAGAGATGTCCACATGCTCCACATAATACGATTAAATATGACGGAAAAGAGATAAAATTACTTCTCTGAAAAATTTAAATTAAAAAATTTAAACATGACATATTATTTAAATTTTATTTGACGGCGCTGCATACCTTATTATGTATTAGGAACTACTACTTTTCCTTATCCGCATCCAATAGTTGGTACACCAAGTGCAGTGTATCTTGATCATTTTTATTACATGAAGGCAAGATGACCAGTCTTACGCTTCAGTACCAGTCCAAGATATCACACATAAAATATTAATATGAAAATCTCATGTAAATAAATATTTCATGTTGACACCCTACGGGAATCGAACCTGCGACCTTAGGCACGGTAGCTAAATGCGCTACCAACTATGCTACGAGGCGGACAAAATGTATTAGGAAACGCCATCAATTAATACATTTTAATTTTTTTTTCATTATAAGGTAATTCCTGTGTCGTTATGATTCATTTTCCTTTGATAAATACACATTAGCGATAATCATCCTAGTTTATTTTCCCTTCATATTATTATTACAGGAGATCATTGGATGTAGATGAAAAGCAACTGGATAAATTATTGGAAAATGTATGCAGAATCATTCAAATTAAACGTAAAAATTTCGCAGAAATAGAACTTACATCTTATAATTATTCTTCCTATGCAGGCACGCCGATTATGCCAATTGAAAAAAAAAAAAAAACAATACAAAGAAGTTAGAGAAGCGCTTTTAAGTCCTCTATGAGCTGAAGCATCTGGTCCATTATTAATTTTCCGCTTCTATAATAGTTCACGCGATTTTATTGAGCAGTAATTTTTCAAACATTAATAGCTTCTTGTGTAAAATTTCCACTTAATGAGTACAAAATATGATTTCTAAGGATTTTATTATTAACTTAGCTCAAGTGAACTTTTGCAAACAAAAGTTTGCAATAACAATGAAAGTTTAATAATTACACATTAATGAAATTTATTAGAAGTCACGCATAAAAACTTTTTTATTTGCTGAGAAATTATTAGGAAAGTTCCCAAATTCTAAATTATTTGTGCGTAAGGCGTAAAAAGGAAAGTAATAAAGAAAAATTTAGGTGTCCTACCAATTCAAAAAACAAAGTTCACTTCATTCAATTAATTAGTTTGATGCTTAAGTAATTATACTTAGATTACCATATTGATATGATCAATTCGTGAAGAATTTGAATGCGGAAGTTGCAAATGAAAGTGTGCCAGGATATAGGGGTGTGGGTTCTATTCCCTCTGCCTATCCCTTCGCAGAAATTAGATAATAAGTAAGCTAGTTAGAATTACGAGGAGTGAATTGAATATTGATAAAACTCTATGGTCAATAGAATTGTATGTAATACTTAACGACAGCAATTGCTTCACGTAGGGAGCGGATTTGGTATGATCATGATAATTTTTTAATTAAAATGTAGATTGATTAAGATTAGTGCTATCTTGCGTAAAAAGCTTTTGTGTAGAAACACGTAAATTGGATGGCGTAATTATTTTTTATTGCGAAGATTTTTGGACGACCAAATCTTGATGAGTCTCATTTCGTTTACCTCGGGTCGGTTTCGCTAGTAATTGTGTTATAAATCAGTGTAGCGATGTATCTTGTGAATAAATTTTCCCGGTCATTTTACTTACAACTCTCATTTGTTGGCAGGTGCAAGACCCACGGAACAATCGTGAATCTGGGACCTTTAATTACTTTCCAAACAACCCCCAGACATAATGGAAATCTCGGATTTTTTCCATTCGCAGCTTTACTGTTGACAACCTGAAGATTTACATTTCAAAAGATGGCATTTTTTATTCGCTATACCTATATAATTTATTTGCTTCTACGTGGTATTAAAAATTGAAATTTTTTATCAGCATACGAAGCAAAAACCAACTAACGAATTTTGTCAAATATTAATTTTGTTTGGTCTATTTAAATGAAATTTTAATTTTAAAAACGACAAAAGATATTAGACCGTGCAACGTTTGTAAGTCAGAATATTATTTGTTTATTATCTTGTAATTTATGAAAAGTTTAAAATACGAATTTATATATTTTAAGCTTTTTATTTTTTTACTTCACACATTTTTATTCTTATGGCAACACATCTCTTCAAACAGAAGCTGAGGACTTACGGTTTAGCTACCTTGACCACTTTTAACTGGATTCCCGTTGCATTTGCCTGCTTAAGACCCAATACAGAACATCTCTAAGTTAATAATTAGTTGCTTAATATAAATTAACTCACTTTACATCTCGTAACATTCCCTTTATTCCAGTATCGAACCCCCTTTTCATGTCGTCGACCAATTTGATTTTGGACTTGTTTTACATAAAATAAAAATATTTGGTACCTACCCTTATACGTTATTTATATTTATGTAAATATGGCATATTTTTTGCAAGCTTATTTCTTAAATCTTACTCCGTCTCCGAACAAAAATTTGAGTATAAAATTCAAACTTTATGACAAACGAAAGTAAAAATATTTTAGATGGTTCAGTATTTAGCAAAACAAAAATTATTACCATCTATGTTACAGGAACAAATACAAAAAATGGAGCTAATCTAGATTACAAAATTTGATACTATCCTTGAACAGTAAAGCAAGTTAGAATACTTTTATCACTTTTAAATGCGGAATGCAGTAAAAAGAAAGTTATGTAAACCCATAAAATTGAGGCAAAATATTTTTCCATAAAGTTTCCAAGTCTCTGACTGTAAAACTGGTTTACACAAAGCTGAATTCACGGAGGATTATTATTTATTACCAAAATGAGGCAATAAGTAAGTGTATTTGGTGGTTTGGGAATTAAGTCGTGTATCTAATGGGTGTTTTGAAAACGGGGAAGGATTAGTGGTTCCGATTTCATATAATTAATTGATTTAACCCTTTCAAATTCGGGTAAGTTATGGTTTTATTAATAATGTTTACGGATCAGTTGTATCGATATCGTATCATTTTAGGCAAGTGGGTGAGTTATACGGAAATTGTTATTATTAGCATATATATTTGATTACAGTTAACTAAGAATTATAACTGATACGAATAAGTCCGACTTCTTAAGAGCATACTCCCCACTACGTGTTGTATTCCTCGATACAAACTCCCTCGAAATTAACATTAGAGCAATGGTTTTTTCACACATTTTATATCTCAACCAGATCTGTGTTTGCACTGTCTTATTTTGTTGATATTTTATTGGTTAAAAGAGATATATAAATTATTTAAAAAATAAGACAATGCAAACGCGCATCTGATCGATATCTAAAATGAGTATAAAAATAATTACTGTAATGTTTAATTCAAACGAGAAACTCTAGGAATACGTTTGTATGGGAAAACGACCGCGAATCACGTGGGAGAGTAAGCTCAAAAACTCTTCAGACTTTATTTTCGACTCTACGGGGCTACTTTTATTAAAAGCGTACCAAAGGTGGAAAAAATCTAGTTTTCCCATACTTTATTTAATATATAATAATAAAGTATAGTAGAATTTGGCGAATTTGACTACCGTGCATGAGTTCGCCGGCGCCGTCGCCGCCGCCACGCGCCGGTTCGATTCCCGTAGGGGGTAGAGATGAAATATTTATTTACATGTTGTTTCATATTAATTGTGATGCTTTGGACAGGTACTGAAGCGTATGGCTTACCTTCCGTATGCCGTACCCTATGCACATTTGGCTGGGAATAAGGAAAAGTAGTAGTATAACATAGGATCGAGTTAGCAGCGCACACAAAATGTGGCCGCAAAATACGCTACCCTGTGCTACGAGGCGGACAAAAGAACTCAAATACAAAGTACTTATGTACAGAAGTACTAAAATACAACAAAATATTTTTAATCATCTACCTAACTGAGATTTTATTCCCTGAAGCAAAGATTATAAAATTTAAATGTCTGAATTCTTTTTCACTTCTTAATTCTCTGTCAGCGTGTCATTTCCCAGACAATAAGAAATTTTCCCATCCCCTAATTCATTTTAATCTGCATACGAAATTAAAAATTCTGGATTCTCTGGTTTTATTGCCATGTTTTACACAAAAACTAATATTCTTTTTAAGTCATCGTCGTTACACTCTGTCTGTTTTTGGACCTGACATCTGTTTTCATTAAATAAAAGTTTTAAAATCTTCCCTTGAGATTCTTTAAAAGCTGTACTTAATTAAAAGCTATTCTAAATGTACAATGGCACAAGAAGAGTTAAGAAGATCACAATACGAAAAATTATGTTTGGTGTTTAAATTTTTTTTTTGTGTTGGTAAAAAATAATAAGGCACTGTGCAAAAATGAGTAAGTACTCTGAAATAAATAGATTTGTAATTTACATTGATTATAATAACAATACTACTACATTCCCTCATCCGCACCCAATGATGCATATGGCACTGCATTGATACACCAAGTGCAGTATCTCTCTTGATCATTTTATGACATGAAGGTAAGATGATTAGTCATACGTTTCAGTACCAGTCCAAGGTATCACACATGAAATATGAATATGTAAATCAAATGTAAAAAAAAAAAAATCATCGAAACTGCTACACAATACATTCCACAAACGGCCTCACAATCTGATACTATGTCCCGTGCATAAGGTCCAAGTCTCAAATTAGGTCCACGTCCCGTCATTTTGAAAATAAACTACCAATGTATTGTAAGTAGTGAATGTGTGACACGCCACGCCGGTAACTTGATACCTAGTAAAATAGGTAAGCAGGCTCTCGGGAGACATATAGGCTAACTTAATTGCCTTGGCTTGATGACAGTAATTGCTGCGTCCGTTACATTACTACTGGATTTTTAACATTGTATATATTTGCATCATGAATGCGTAGTAACTGTACGATATTCCTTCGATAGCCCTGGGACTGTAAGCAGGGTGCTCGCTTCTTCGCACCACGTTTTGAAGAAATGGGGAGACAATAAACGCGATGTTCGTTTAATACAAATGCCAATCTAGGAAAATGACGGGAAAGGGACTTGGCACGACACTCCAAATTGCACTTGTATAGTTCTGTTGGTTTTTAATGATTTTGATAACGTTACGATAATGGCACGGCCCGCGTTATCGTTCGATTTTATGTTGTTGATTGCTGATGTGTTTTGTTCGAGGGTAATGACTCGACTGTTCGAGTTTTCGTTGCCGGCCGCTAGGATAGGATATGACAGAGGACAAACAAGGACAAAATTGACATCTGACAAAATATTAATAAGTCAGTCCTGAACAGTAACTATTTAAATTTGTTAAAAAAAGTAAAATAAGAACATGTAGAATACAACAGAAATGAACCTTTAATATTATTTAGCAAAATAAGACAGTTCTATATTAACTGGTTGGTGTCCAAAAGCTAAAAGTTGGGAACAACGGCAACCCAGTTGTACTTTGGTTAGGAGTTGAGAAAGCAATTAGCAAAGCGTCAGACTTTCCTAATAGTAACCAATTTTCAACTATAAAACACATGTTTTTAATTATTTCTGAGTTGCTAACATCTCTTTTCTGTTAGAAATGTTCATACTTGTCAAAATTTATTGAAATACAAAATATTTTTTTTGTTCACAAGAGTGTTTTATTTTGAATGCAAAATATTGAAAACGGTGATTGAAAAGATAATTAATAAAATGTATTTAATATACAGATATTTCAACGTTATATTTTTTCTTAACGCGTGTGCATGAGAAGATGTGTGAATGTGGAGGAAGCGAGAGAAATGTACCAGGACAGAGCGGTGTGTCGTTCTATCCTCTCTGCCTACCCCTTTGGGAAAATGGCCTGATGGTTAGTTAGTTAGTCAATTTGATTTAAATCAATAAAGCAGATTTCCGTCTCTAGAATTAGATATAAATGGCAAAACACTTACACTCTCAAAACATGATAATCAATTTATTCTGGTGAGCTCGAAAAAAACTTTTTTTCTTCTCACAAAAGTTTTTCGTTTTCTTTACTACTACTACTTTCCCTTATCCGCACCCAATGGTGCATAGGGCACTGCATTCCTACACCAACTGCAGTGTATCTTGATCATTATTACTACACGAAGGCAAGATGATCAGTCTTACGCTTCAGTTCAGTCGTTTTCTTTATGGAAAGAATTTATTTGAATTAATATACGATGTTTGATGACAATTTGCAAAAAAAATCGAAAAAAATCAACTTCGTACTCAATTTTCTCGAAAACTAAGGGTCAATTCAAAAAAAATTATTCTACAAAATCGACTCCAAATATTGTGTAGATTCACTAGTTTCCCGCTTGTACGTCGAGTTTTGTTACACCCTGTATACACAACATAAACATTTCAGATACTTAGTTTCTCATTCTTGATGTCCTCAGAAATTTATTTTGTACAGCGTGTTGTGCACTTAATTGGTGCTATATTCTATAATATATTGCCTTGAAATATCAATGTTTTGACAAACAAAGAAGCAGAAAATGCTTCGAACTGCAGAAAATGAAACTATGTATTTTCAGAACTGACAATAACACGTTTCTTGAAAGGGTAATTCCTACATACATATTAATATGATAGTGATAAATCTCTAGGAAATTCATTATAACGTTTACAAAGGGTACATTTAAACGCCTTTGTAATTTGTAAAGGCTGCCGGTTTAATATCTTAATGAAAAATATCATAAACAAAATAAAATGTCAGTTTCTGTGGTCAGCAAGCCTTTAATCCGCTGTCACAAAAACGGATTTTGACGGTTCATTCATAGATTTAAATCGTTTCGCGTATAAGGGCTTTGTCTGTCTCCCGTAGTATATTAACTGTTTATGTATATAAAGTATTCTTTGTTTTGAGACTAGGTCACTAAAGGTTATGTTAAGTAATAAAATCACAGTCCTAAAAGTCTTGTTTTTAATGTTCTTAAATAATAATGTGTAATGATATTATTTAATATGCCTGCTGCGTAGTGGTGAAAATGTGTTGAAAAAAAGGGTCAATGATAAATTATAGCTTCATGTCATAAACGAAATACATTTTCTTACATATTTACACACATAAAGGTAAAGTAACTTTGATTTTTTTCTTATTGCTTTATTATTGAAAGGCTATCATTTTTATATCAATATCGCTAAATCACAGATGCATCTCTACCCGAAATCGATAGCCCAAGAAGCAGCATCCATCCGCCAATATAGGTTATCATGACAGATTATTATATTTAACAGAAAATAATTTGTAAATAAAACTCATTTTAATACTTTTTTGTTAGAAGTAAGCCTTCAAACTTATCCAGTTTCTAGTGTGTTTTTTAATATTAAATGAAATCTATGCAATCTTATGATATTTGCACGTATTTTAATTTGTAATTACTACTTTCAATCAAGCCTTAGCGGCTTGTGCTTGAAAATAGGAATCGAAATGAAATAAAAACAGTCGTGTCAAAGTGGGTTTTTTAAAAAGGATATTTTTTGTTTAAGCGTTAAACGCTTTATTTGAAACTAAGGTACATACGTGTGCTGTAGAATACTTTGCAAAAGCATTCCATAAAAATACTTTTCCAACTAAAACATTGAATCCGATTCATTAGAATAATTAAAAACACCATGAAAACATGAAAATATTACCATGCCCTGAGACTAACTTAATGTAAATAATGTACTCGGCTTTAAGGAAAAACCGGTAAAATTTAGATTAATTAAGACAAAATTGGAAATGCAAAATCATTTCGCTCATTCTCCTCCAATGATGCAAAGGGCACTTATTTAATACATTTGAAACCAATAAAACATTTACTAGTAAAATCATCAGAGTCTTCGAAATAACTTTTATATACGGATTTTGTTTGCCAAATAAGGTGCAAAATTCATTTAATTTTCAACTTGCTTTTTAAACTGACGAATTTATTAAGTATTTGAGAATGAGGATATGAAAAGGTTATCTTTTTTTGTTATAAACATATTATACATGGTTAAAACTTTAAACAGTTTTCCTGCAAAGCTCCAAATACTTTTTTTTCATTCAAGACTTTAAATAAAGATATTATCAAATTTACTGTTTGACAAAAGTTCATAAATACGTACCTAGACTGTATATATGAAATCCTTGAATAAAAAAGTTTTGCCCGCTTTTCGTAGTGGTTAAAAAATAAAATGAAAGTGGATATTTTTGGTAGTAGATAGGTAGGCTTTTCCGTGTTCGTTTCGGAGCAGTAAACTAGAGGGGATTTGTTAAGTTTTTTACGACGTTTCTCTGTAAGTGACCCTACTAGGTTAGCGTTCATATTTTTTGTGCTAAAGTGGCGATAAATCTCAGGCGAAGTGTCGGAGATTTCAGTAAGAAATCTTATTTCATATTGTATACGTACGTATTAACAAATTTATGTTCGTATTTGCTCTGCGATTAAGGGGAGTATTTGTTTGATTGAAATATGTGAATTTCGTATTATTATTTTGAGATTTTAAAGAACTGTTTTTGGAAAATCAGGCCAATAAACAAACGTCACGTATTAAGATAATATCTTCGAACAATAAACGTGCTGTTTTTAATGAGATAGATTTCAAATTCATCAACGAACGAATGGAAATATCATTTTACAGTTAGCGATAAACATTATCTTTCTTATATAATTCTACATAAAAATTACACGAATTTTCGATAGTTAAGTTATTTTACCTCCTTACCTTAATATTAGGATTCCTACCCACGTTATAGACGAAATATTTTTTGTACACCTGGCTATTTACTCTCTTAAATGTGTAAAGGATATTGAATTTCAAAGAGTGCCTTAGAAGAACTATTGGCTCGTTTGCAATGGCTTTGGTATGTCAACATATATGCATAATTTATAGATATAATATGTGGACACTGGCAAAAGGACTCTCCAAATGCAGTATGCTTTGCGAAAAAACTGTATTTTTTTGCTATGAAATACGCATCATAATCCAATTTTTTCCTCCATTTAATGATTGTGGCATATTTTTTTAACGCTTTTTTTGTGAAATTCACAACCTCAAAAAAATGTTGTTTCACGTTGTGTGACCAAATTGCATAATTCCTAATACTTTTTTTTTATCCTGTGAAAAAATATAACGTTTTGTGCAAAATACATTAAAATATAATATGTAAAATTTAAATATTTTTATTTATTCTAAATAATTGATATTTTCTAAATTTTTGTATCGTATCGAATAAGTAACAATGGCAATCCGCCTTTAAATAGAGGATTAAAATAAACTATGACAAATAACGTATTATTTTTCTCAGGCATTGTTCAGGTTTCTATCTTAATAAACAAATAGTTTCCCGTTTTGTGTAGCGAGAGAGTGCACCACCATACTCGTAAAATGCTGGAAATTTGCATTTTACAGAAATCCTAATATTTTGTAAGTGCAGTTAAATATTGCATTCGGGTCATGTGCTCTAAGGAGCATGAATTATTTTTGCCATTAGACAGACATGAAATGTTTCCCGGAAACAGGAGAATTTTATATCCTTTTCTGTATACAAAACGAAACCAGGATTTACTCTCGTATTTAGATATGCATCAACATAGTTCGGGCTAAAAATGCTTAGTTGAATTTATTAAAACGAGCTTAAATAAAATTTACGTACAATCGCAACATGTGTTACTTGAAGGTAAGATGATAAGGTGGAAGTCCAAGGTTATATGAAATATTTAAATATTTATGTGAAAATCACATTCAAATAAATATTTCTTATTGACCCTCATCAGGAATCAAACCCACATCTCGTGCATGGCAGCTCAACGCACTACCGCTATACCACAGAATATAACTTTTAGGTTAGAAACACATTTCTTAATTTTTAAAGCAAAGTCTGTTTATTTCACCTCCGACAAAAGTAGGAAAAGATTTGTGATAAAGTGAGATTTGAACATAAATTTTCCTGCTGTGTAACCCATTATACCGAATCTATATTTATGCAAAGTTTACGTCGAAACTATAAAAAGTGGACCTGATTAGGAAGACACAGTCATCATGTTCTCTTCATGGATATCGAATATTGGAAGATGATTCTATTATTTTTTTTATAATCAGTCGCGTATAAGAGCCTTGTTAACTTTAGCGCCACATTTGTTAAAAAACCCTAAACTCAAATTGCGAATGCTTAACATATGTACCTAGGTATTATAAAAATAAGTCAAAGATTATCTAAACTCTGCGATATTTTTATTTTGTAGTATTCATATATATTTATTTTATCTCTTTTATTTATGAACTTTAGAGGCTTGCACTCCCCACCTCAAGGTTTGTATATATATTTATATTATTAAAATCTAAGCTGTATTATATCTCTTAAATACCCGAACAATGTACGTACATTGTACAATCTTAGAAGCCAACAGCAACCTGATAAGATAAATAAAATGTTTGATCTTCACTGTGCGATATGAGCCAAGTAAACATTGTATTTATTTACGACTATAATATGAGAAAAAGTCTTTCCATTTGAAATATTTTATGTTTCTCTCAATATTTTAGAGACTTTGTTTTGCTTTCAATAAATGTAAGAATGTATTTGGTTACAAAATGTGTGTTACGATTGGATTAAGTACATAATTACTGCACATAAACGCATTTTACTTCCGCATATGTTGGGATTCCGGGCACTCCAGGAGTTTTACGATTCTCTGTTGATATTCGTATAAATTGACACCACATATTATTATTTTTACCATCTCAAATGTGAGAAACGCATGTAACTAATAGTTGGAGACATATCGTTTAAAAAATGATACATAAGGTATTTACTACTACTACTACGCACCCAATGGTGCATAGGGCACTGCATTGGTACATCAAGTACAGTATAGAAACCAAATTTAATTTAGTGGACTGATTGTTTAGTTTTTTTTAAATAGACAAAATATATGGTACGGGTGGTGGCCCAGTGGGTAGCGTCGCGGTCTCTGAGTCCAGAGATCGTCGGTTCAAATCCCCACTTCGACACGAATCGATTCCCATTTCCAAGCACAAGCCGCTTAGGCTTTATTGAAAATAGTATTTACAAATAAAATATGTGCAAATATCATAAGATTGCATAGATTTCTTTAAAAAAAAAAAAAAAATTGTTAACGTTTGTAGCCTCAATATGTAGGCTTCCGTAATTATAAACTTTGATTGAAACTTATTTTTTTGGATATTCTCTCTTGGTTTCCCAAATAAAATATTATTTAAAAAAATACATTTTTCATAATTTAAATAAATAAATAAAAAATTAAATAAATAAAACAAAGTGCTCGTTAAGATAACTTTGTAAAAAGCAGTTTGATTTTTGCTCAAAACTCATAAAAGGGCAGGAGCATTCAATGTGGCTACAATTCATGAAAAGTAATATAAGCGTGTAAGTATTAAGAAGTATTACGTTCCTCGCTGACTCTATACGAGAACACGTTCAATAGTTAGTAAATAATTCAAGTAACACAGTAAAGTTATACTGATTCAATACCAATCATAGGTAGCAATTAATGATCGGTGCAATTCACCTAATTGAAGAATAAGTACACAAACGTATCATTAGATCTCTCATATTCAAGTTATACCATTACTTGGTATTATGTGCAAGTAAGTTACATATCGTGTGCACTCTGCAATACTTCTGAGCATTGATTGTGCATTTTGTGCAGAGTGTGCACTGTGCTAGCTGTGATGTAGCAGTAGCAATACTCAACTGTAGCAAACCTCAAATCTCAGCAGTATTCAAATGAGGGTTGAATATTGTTAAACAAACATATATTGTGGAAACACGACTTACAATGGCCGTTAAAATACTGAGAATTAAACTAACTTCTTCACATCTCAAAATAAAATTTAATTTTGAAAGCTCACGTTTAAAAAAAAAAGTTTTATTCTTTATATTCCTGTTTTAAACCATAATTGTTATTGAATTATTATTGTACAATAACTACAGAAATATATTATTTAGACTTTATTTCTTTAAATGTACATAATATATTTATTTAATGAGTAACATCTTGTAATAACAGAAAAAAAAATTTCCACTAACAAAATATATTTTTGGCAAATTTACTTTTTTTTTCTCTGCTGCTTGTAAAAATATTATATTTGCTTAATAGCTTTAGATTTACTAAATAAATTTACTCAAGCAAGTAACTTAAACTTGTTTCTCAAATATTGTCTTATTAAAAAACTTATATTTGCCCATCAAATTTAACTTTATGTAATTAGTGGTTTCCAGCAAAGTTTTAAATTTATTCTTCAAAGTTTGTTTCTTTAAATGGTGCTGCAAGTTGTGGCCAGGTCCCTAGATACTCTGGTACATCCACAGGGGCCTTTTGTTGAGTTGGTGCGACTTAAGATTCGTACAATTCTTTATATTTGGTCGTATCTTTGTTTATCTCAACATTTAACAAAACGTTTGAAAACGATTCATGCGACTTAGATTTTTAGTAGAAAACAATGTCGCCGTGAATTGAGTGATTCAGAACCAGACGCAAAATCTGTCTACATTAATAAAAAATCGGTGTGCGTCGGACCACACGGTGGAAGTTATACTTCTTTGGCCATTCTCATACACCCACTCACGCACACACAAACAGACAGGATATATAAATGAAATATAAGACATTTTTCAATATTATTCAATATATTATACGTGACTTCATTTATTATATTATACACCTATATTATCATTATCAGTTATTTCTTCTATAAATCATTCTTTTCATCTTTAAGTCATGGAAAAAAACCGAAGCCATTGCAATAGCGTATTTTCTAAAAAAGATAATTCGCTTAAAATGACGCGTAAGAAGTAAATAAACAAAAAGAAATGACAACTGTCAAAGTCAGACCAATACAAGCATCAGTGACTGTGGCGCATTTTTCTCTTAAGCGCCATTTTCTCTTAAAAATCACCGTGACGCGGTTTCTCGACCAACATCCAACCCCATAGTGTCTAACGGGCGCAAAGAAGTATAACTTCAAAAACCTGTTATATGAACATGATGTGTTTGTTCCTACCAATTTTGGAAATAAATAATCTTCAAATTTCAAGTGCATATAAAATTAAAATAAAAAACTTTTGGTTGTCTTTAAAGTCGGTTTACGGACGATAATTTTACGTGATAACGTCATAAGAAAACATTGATGAAAAAAAGCATACTTTTATGAATTGAATTGAATTATTATTACTGAATTATCATTATTTAGTATTATACAAAGCAGAAATTAATTGAAAATTACAAGTTTTTCCATAAATTATCATTTTTATGCACTCGTTAATTTCACTACCACTTTGTAGCTTGTGTGCTGCTGCTGTCTCCCTTCCACTTGGACACATCGGCCGATGAGTGCAAGAGAGATAGATGCGTCACAAACCGAACGCTTAGGCCGATCGTGCCTCTCTATCATTTGTTCCGCGCTCTCGCTTGCACAAATGAGTCATGCTTTTTCGTTGTGTGCAGCCGGCGTTCAACGATTTATTAGACGTTTTCACGTCAAAACATTTGATAGACGACAAATGTTTATTTTCTTAAGCATAGCGCTCCGTATCGTATAGTGTGAGAGGTCGCGCCTGCAGCCAACGGAGCGTTCAACCCCCAAAGGATGCATTTTATAGTGTGCAAAGTGCATTCGTCTGAGAATTATTCGTGTGGTGCTGCGGTATTACGGTACAGGGACCAAAGTAGCTCACCATTTCACTTCTCAGTTTAGAAATAACACTTCAAAAACTTCTCAAAAGGAAAAGAGCAAAGTTTCCGTGTGAATACTCTTAACTTTTAACCCTGAAACAGCATTTGAAACTAGTTTATTTTGTGTTTCTTCCTAATTACTTATTGCACGAGAGTGCTTTATAGTATCGTCAATAGCTATTAGTTATTAATGCACTTTAGGGTTGATGTTGATCATAGAAAATTGGTATTTTCCATAAAATATAATATGATAAAAGGTTTGGATGATTTTCATGGGCGCGACAAACAACGACCATAAAAGTTTTATACCATTTTATAATGTAAGCGATAAGCATGAATACTTGCCTAGATAAAACAGGTTTAAAAAAAACTATGCAATTATATGATGTAATCACAAATTAAAACTTTAAAATATAATTTTGAATAAACCCTAAGCGGCTTGTGCTTGAAAATAGGAATCTAGTCGAGACGGGGTGAGGGTTCGAACCGAGGATCTCTAAACTCAGAGACCGCGGCCCTACCACTATAGGCCACCATCCATTTCTACCTGCATATTTAAAAAAACAAAAAAATATTTATGATTATAATCAGCTTTCTTAAGCCTTAGACTTTTGTTTAATCTTTTTTAATAAAACGAAAGCCAAAATTTGATATAACAAGTGACTAAGATATTGTTGTACTTGAAAATTAACCTTTATAATTTTTCTACAGGAAAACAGGATTAATCATCATTTGATTTTAAACATATTTAGGTACTTTGAAAAAACATTTCATTTTGCCATTTTTCTATTTAATTTCGCTAGCTAGGCCATATACTATGTATGCCTCCCGAGAACCTTAACCATGCTTGCCTATTTTACTAGGCATCAGGTTCTAGGCGTCTGGACGTCCACTATTGACAACCAGTCGGCAGTTTGCGGCAGAGCTGCCGGACGTGGACCTGACTAGGGAAGATTCACGGGAACTGGCGGCCGATCGCTTGGCATGGAGGCAGTTTGTGGAATCCATACGCTCCAAATAGGAGCGGAATAAGTATTTTGATGATGATATATTATAAATTAATGAATATTTCTAACAAACTATCAATTCTTTTATTTAAAACTTTATTTTCATTATACCATATCCGCTCCCTATGTGGAGCATATGGAATCCACAAACTGCCGCCAAGCGATCGGCCGCTAAAAACTAAATTTAAACTTTACGGAGGTTATATAATTCACCATGCTATGAAATGTCTATTGCACATAAAAATAAAAATATTGTAATTTTTTCGTATAAAATAAGTATTCAAGAAGTGATTTACTGAAATCAATAAATAAATCATAGAAGTCTGCTTTCTGCGAAAAGTACTATAAATTTATATTGAAAATTTTCCCTGTTTGCAATCAAAGGTAACGAGAGTGAATATTGCATTGGAAAACAAAGAATTTCCATTATTTTATGGGAACGCTTTGTGCTGCGAGTCTATTCTGGTGCCAATAGTTTGGTATTTTCTACTGGAAATCATACACACAGTTACACGAGATGTTATACTGAAAATCAGTCAGTTTGGTATAAAATCTGTTTGGTAGAATGAATTACAATAGATTGTTTTTTTTTTTTATTTATTTAATGAAAAAAACATTTGTTTTGTTTACAAAAAAGTACATATTAAATACACAAATACATATTTTTTTACAAATTAACCAAAATCAAGCAATAGAATCATATAATAGAATTTTCTAACATCTCTCCCCCAAGGTAGAGGAATGTTTAAAATATTTCCTCTCCAAGGTAGAGGTATTGTTAAAATATCTCCTCCCCAAGGTTGAGGCATTGTTAAAATACCTCCTCCCTAAGGTAGAAGCTTCAATATATTTGTAAGACAAAATCCATAAGTCCCCGTCAACCGTAAATTCATTCATTCATTATACCATATCCGCTATATGGAGCATATGGAATCTACAAACTGCCTCCAGGCCAAGCGATCGGCCGCCAGCTCCCGTGCATCCTCCCAAGTCGAGTCCACGTCCCGCAGCTCTGACGCAAACTGCCAACGAATTGTCAACAGTGGACGACCAGAACGCCGAAGACCAGCCACCGTAAAAGTAAGTGGCAAAGTGTGTGTAGTGGAAATAAACGACATTGAATATCTGTTTTTTTTTTCGATTTTGAAATTCGCCTAAATTTTATACTGTTCTTGTTACCCACATGCGGCGTCGTGTCATCTCCCCTATTACCGATATTTTTACTACGCATTTCAATTTAATAGGTATACTCCGCTTAAATAAATTATCTAGGCAATTATTACTGACATCTTAACAGACAGAAGCTCTCTTAACGAATATTAATTTTATAAGGGCTTACAGGAATTATGACCTGTCATCGCCTGGGTTAAGGCTCCACTCTAAGCCAGCGAGAAAAATAGGTGTGTTCTAAATGATATTCCAGATTTGTTGACAGCCACTTCAAACTATTTTATAGGAAAGCAGTGTTACCAATTTCAGAATCAGAAGTTTTATTCCGTTAACTTCTCAATCACAAATTTTAATATAATGCATTCAAAATAATGCACACTGTACATCGAGTTTCTATACCATAAATCGAAATGTAGCGCTGACTCGAATAAAATGAATATCGAATTCCTATACGGGTATATTGGAAGATACTATCATAAGTTCCCAGGTCCACGGAGTCACTTTAATCCAACACATCGCATTAGTTCGGGATACATAATATAATGTACAGGGTGGCCAGTGACAGTGGGGTAAAAAAATAGGAGAATAAGAATCTCAAATTTGTAATCAAATTGGTTTCAAAACATAAAGATTCTATTACTTCTTTCCCTTTTCCTCATCCAATGCCAATGGTACGAGTACATGTACATAGGCACTGCATAGCTACACTTCTTTAATTGATAATTTATTTTATTTTATTTTATATTTATTACATGCTCATATCATATCTACAGGACTAATTCTGGACAATAATACATGATTGATATTTACGTGATATGATACTTAAGACTCAACATCTTGCCACTTAAAAAATGAGAGTAAGATGATCAGTCATACGTTTCAGTACCAGTCCAAGGTATCACACATGAAAATATTAATATGTTTATCACATGTAAATAAATATTTCATGTTGACCCCCTGCGGAAATCGAGCCCGCGACCTCATGCTCGGTTGCTTAATGCGTTACCACTGTGCTACATGGCAGTGATAAAGTAATTTACATTTTCTCCACATGGCATAGGAGCGAACGTGACGAAGGAAGAATATTGATTTTGTTTTTTATAATCACTCGCAAACGAGTGAAGGCTGTTACTAATAAATAATAAATAAAAAAATTAAGGATTTTGAGTCAATTTACTTATCTGCTTTTCTCTGTTTTTCTTACTGGTCACCGTGTACAATTTTCCCTGCATTTGTAAAGGAAAGGGTTGAAGAAAGCGGTGTTAGGGGTTGGTAAGGGGTAAACTTAAAGCAGACAACAAACTGATTTCCATTTACACGGTTTGCGGAAAGAAAGCTTATCACGCTAGATCTTGCTAGTGTGGGAAGTAGATATTACGTTTATGAGGAATGCAGAAGCATCAAAGAACACGAAAACAACAGAATTTGCATTGTGTGTTGTCAACATATTTTGAAAAGAAAAACCATAGTATTGATTTGGTTCATAAAGAGGTTGCAGTTTTGTTTTTCCTTTTAAGAGGTTGCACTGTCACGTGACCGCGGCCGTTTTCCTATAAAATCGTAGTCCTCGATATTTTCTCTAGAGTGTAGCTCAAGAGCAATGCTTTTTCTTAATTTTTTTGTAGAAAAAAATACTGTAAACAAGAATTAATTCTGTACCTTAAAGTTAAAATGCTAGATATTACATTTTTTTGAAAATGAGTTATAAATCATGGAATTTCGTTAATATATTCATATTCTGTTAATGCCTAAAACATGGAAATCTTTCGAACCATTACTAAAATAGTTTGTTCTAAAATACCGGCAGTCCAGTACAGGCTGAATACAATTTAAACCGTTCTCTTGAACAATTTACCAAAAAATGCGACTTCCAGCTTTCAGCCTTTCAGCTTAGAGAATTGTGTTGAATGGTCATAATATTTTTGACAGTTTATTTGTTTAAAGGTAAAATATTTTTTTCAAAACAAGGCCATACAAACACGCTTCTTGTGTAAAAAAAACGTGTAAAAAAACTTTTGGTTGTCTGTAAAGTCGGTTTACGGATGATAATTTTCCGTGATGATAACGTCATTAGAAAACATTGATAAAAAATAGCATACTTTTATGAATTGAATTGAATTATTATAACTGAATTATCATTATTTTATATAATACAATGCAGGAGTTAATTAAAAATAAAACATAACATAAATTTCCCCTGAAAATATTTAACCATGAGCAATTACGTGGGTTCAGTCTTGCTACCTGCTGTGATGGGAAATTAAAATATCCTTTTAAAGGATCGGTCTGGTACTACCGAAAAAATATTGACTTGGTCTGGAAGTGCACAATTTGGTGATTTCATTTCATTTTGGTGATGACAATCTCACTTTCACTTTTTAGCTTGTGTGCTGCTGCTGTCTCCCTTCTACTCGGACGCATCGGTCGATGGAGTGGAAGAGAGATAGATGCGTTACAAACCGAACGCTTAGGCCGATCGTGCCTCTCTATCGCTTGTTCCGCGCTCTCGCTTGCAAACTCGGCTCAGGCGTAACGTGACAATAAGTCATGCTTTTTCGTGTGTGCAACCGGCGTTCATCGATTTATTAGACGTTATCACGTCAAAAATGATTGCTCTGCTGCTAAATTACAGGAACAACATCGAAGACTGTGGAGAAACAAACGCGGGCTCCGAGACAGCGCATCCCCTTAAAGAAGTAAATAAACGACCGAGTACTGTTTTGTTTTACGAACAAATTTTCTGTTCAATGGTGAGGATCTAAAACTATTTTATGGATTCTCATCGATGGCATGGTTTCTGAAATGGTCACTACGTACATAGTATTATTAAAGTACCTATAACCTCCTCGCTACACAGTCATATTTCCACAAAAGAAGAATTATTTGTACTGTTGTTTGTGTTACCAACGTCATGTACTTGTAAGTAACAAGGTATTGGTTGCACTATATCCTACTTCGTTTTCATTCCGTTCTACCAAATAATCTGGATTCAGTGAACTTGAAGGATCAATGAAGTGCCCCAAGCTCAATTTTTTTCGGATGAGGGAAAGTAGGTGTTAATATTTAAAATTTAATTTGATTTGATTTTGGTACTTACTCAACTGTACAGTGACGGCGGATATTTTCGTAAATATAAGTAGTCGACCTGTGACAATAACATGGCTGAATTACCTACCCGACCACGCGGTATTGGGTTTCAGTAGCCGCCTAGGAGTAGGCGCGCTGACTGAGTTTATATAACTAGTTTTCACCGAGTTTAAATAACTAGCTGACTGAGTTTAAATAACTAGCTACAACACCGGAGCTATTGAATACTTAAAGCTATAAAATACTTAAATATCACGCCGCGTGCCGTTACTGAAAATACAACCTAGTGTGTGAACGTCTTATTGTGCATCATACGATATTTTGAGAACCGCAAAGAAGTTACCGAACTTTTAATGATGTTTTGTACGAGTTTTTAATGTATCGCTCGTTAGCTTTTATTTCTTGTGTTAGCTCGGCGATTTTTGCTTGGAAATGACATCTCAATAAAGACGAGAAGTTTCGAAGGCAATATGGATATCTAGGCGTTTACAGGGCTAATGGGTGTAACTTAACAACTTGGGGTGCAGCTGTCGAATTTTCAAAATATTTTTACTCTATGGATTGTAGAATGTGTAGGTGTGTAGGTGTAAGCTGTGATTAGTTGGACACGCCCTTCATTTTTTTATTTCGCTTTTAAAAATCTTTTTGATTTTAATTATTTTATTTAACCTAACCTATCATTAACCTACTGAATAAATTCATAACTTATTATTTTATTTAACCTAACTATCCATAAACCTACTGTATACATTTCATAACCTATTATTTTATTTAACCTAACCTATCATTTAAACTACTGTATAAATTTCATAACCTATTATTTTATTTAACGTAACCTATCGTTAACCTACTGTCTAAATTTCATAACCTATTATTTTTATTAAACCCAACCTATCTTAACCTACTGTATAAATTTCTCTCTTCGACTCTTTTTCTACATCTTGTCATATCTATAGATTTAGCCAAAGACTAGTCCTCATACAAAGCACCCCAAGTTGTTAAGTTACACCGGCTAATGACCTGTCATTGGCTGGGTCAAGTGGCCACTTGATTTATTACAAAAATACATCAAATGGCCGTACAAAATGTATTGTTGTTGAGCTCATTGAAAAAAATTTTTTTTTCGTTTTTCTTCCAGTAGTTTGTAAACGAACGGTTTTATTACGGATCCATTCGCTTTTTGTGAAAATCTTCTCCTGCATACAAAGGTACATACTCTCAATAAAACGGGAATCGCCCCGTGCAACCTGCAGACAAAGTCTATTTTCATCCTTCCCGTGAATGGTTGAGACGTGATGTTTGATATGTTCTTCAGTTATTGGACGGAAAGCAATTTGGGTCAACTTCAGACGTTCGCTTACAGTAAGTTGTAATGCTCGAACATTCATTGTGATACTAATTGTCTTTCATTAATAAAAATGTCTTTCGATGTTTTGTTGGTTGAAATGTAATAAACTTTAAACTCGATAAAAAAAAGAAAATGTTTCTTCGTAAAAACCACTGCTTTATTATTTTTATTAATTAATGAATAAGTATCATATATGTTTCATAATAAAACTAGAAACTTATGTTTTTTAAATCCTTGAACTTAGACTGATCATTTTGCTTTCATGTATTAAATGATATAGATTAACTGCACTTATTGTTCCAATGTACCATTGGGTGAAGATAAAGGAAAGTAGTAGAAAAAAACACAAACCCGTCCGTTACGAGGAGTGTTTCGCGGTTTTTGATGGACAGGATGACAGGATTGATGAACAGGATGGCTATAGTTAGGTTGGATGGGCAACAATATTAGATTGGTTATTACGCAATTACGCCTGCGATAAATTTGTTTTCATATAATTTGTGAACATCGTTTTATCGGAATGTGATTTAAAACACAAATTCATCATTTCGGTTTGTCTGGGTCTTTATTGGCTAAGAAAATCAATAATCAGATTACAGCTGTTGCTTTGGAGATAATTTGGGGCTTTTACACCGACTGCTCGAGTGCTAAGGGGCTCAATATATCACTGGCTAGATAGCACATTACCCCTATTCATTATCTACTGGAATCCTCGGAAGATTCCCATACCCGAAATACAAGAAATAAGCAATTTAAAGGAGATTCATTTAATCCATAGAAGCATTACCGATAACATGTACTTGTATTATAAAAGTATAAAGAAATCGTTTAAAATGGGACATTATTTATATTTTTAAAGTAAAACTTTGTTAATTTTTTGCTCTGCAGTGAATTAAGCTGATCTATTACGCTTGGAAGAGTAAAGCTCATTTCCTTAATTTCGGAAACTTGTGAAAACCGATGATTTTTTGTCAAGTTTAATTTTTTAATTTCCTTAGTAAAATAGTGTATAGAAGTCTTACAAAGATTTCGGGAACATTTATGACCTCTATGGTATAAAAAATTTACACAGGAGGTAAGAGTGTTGGCCTTTGATAGTATCTCTTAGAGGTGACTAGTCGTCTAGCGATGTCCATATGTTCTACCTTGGTGCAAATGACGCAAATGAAAAATAAAAATCCAATCAGCCAAAACGCCTACGCCGGATGACAGTAGATACCAAGAGTGGCTGCGTCCGTTGCCCCATTTCCGTGTTCCTTACAAAGTCAAACCACCGCACACCTAATATTCTTCTAAGACACCTATTCTCAAAATTAAGAAGTCTGCTGTTTTTAGCCCTGGTTAGATGCTATGATTCGCAGCCATAGAAGAGAACAGGTGTGGTGCAGGCGTTACAAAGACAACTTTTTTTTAACCGAGTAAACATCCGAACTCAAGACAGCTTCATTCTGTTGAATGCGGCGGCCGCTATTCCAAGCCGCACTCCCAGTTCTTTCTGAACTCTGCCGTTTTCTGTTTTGTACGCTCCCAGGTATTTGAAGCTCTCAACCCTTTTGATGACTTGTCCCGACAAAGCCAGGCATTATTGTAAACAGGCATTATAATGTTAAAGATCTGTCGTCGGGGTAATTTGAGTGTTCACTGAAACATAATTAACCATTTTACCGATGTTGGATCTAATAAGATTAGAAATCATTCACGAGTGAGTGAATTGCAGTTCGTAATTATGAATTTACAGCTGTTGGAATTATTTGGAAGTACACATATTTACCCGAGAGGCAGACGAATGCAGCTACAATAAACAAAATAACATCGCTGTTTGTATAAATAAAAAAAAATGATTTTTGTGATCTCAACGGAAATAGAAGCTGAAACCTCCACGAGTGAAGTGTCTTAATCTTAAGCGTTTACTACAAAACTATGGTAACCTTCAAATAATAATCCTTTACCGTCCTTATTTTAAAAAAAATATTTATCATGTAAACGTTTAACTGCATACTTACATAAAACATTTTTCAATTTTTGTAAAATTAAAATTGTTTACCAATTTTCTACAGAGCTAATCAAACGTTACGTTAATGCAAAAGTCCTAATGCGTAAGCTCGCGCAATGCATAAATATGTATGTACATAATTAAAAACAAGTTTCATGTGAAATATTCAAAATATACGTTTACTAAAAAAATAAAAAAGAAATTCACTTATTGTTCAGATATTTATTTTACAAAGTAATGTGTTTTATATTTCGCTTAATTGACAAAAGAACAGTTACAGCCTCTGCCGCTGCCGATTTGTTGGATTGGAACCAATTAAAACTAATAAGACATCCGTCGATCCTCCTTTCAATTATAGACCCTTATTACATTTCCGGTCTTCAATCTGAGGGTAATTTGTGTTTGCGGAGTCCTTGGTACCGAATTGGGGGGTGAGATTGAGGTTTGATTTTGTGAACACTTTTATAGTAATTGAGAGGTGTCGCGAACAATGGTTTTCAAATCATTCTAACTTAGTAAAAATACAACAGTAAAGTTTATTTTGTCCGAAGAATAAGACTGATCATTCTTTCTGTAATTAACTATCAGCATGTCACTGTTTTGCACAATCTCATCTATCACTAAGTCGTTAAATAAGTGAAGGAATGGTATTAGCCTTAATCAAAAATACTAACTAACTAACTAAGCATCACGCCATTTCCCCGAAAGGGTAGGCAGATACGATGGAACGCCACCACCCCCCCTGTTTTTTTTGTTTTTATTGGCAAAAAAAATCTATGCAATCTTATGATATTTGCACATGTTTAAATTTGTAAATACTATTTTCAACAAAGCCTAAGCGGCTTGTGCTTAAAAATAGGAATCGAGTCGAGTCAAAGTGGGGATTCAAACCGACGATCTCTGGACTCAGAGACCGCGACGCTACCACTGGGCCACCACCCGTTAAACTCTGTCCCTGGCAAACTTCCCTTGCTTCCTCCACATTCATAAATCTTCTCATGCACGTCGATTATATCGACTTTTCACATGACCACTCAACTGTTTGTTACACTTTATCGTGCCATGTCTTTCTCGGCCTTCCTCGACTTCTACAACCAGACACATTCGCATCGTAAATCTTTTGACCCGTTATTTCACCATTCATTCGCTGCGCGTGACCGAACCATCGTAAAACAGCCTTGCATTCTGCTCTAGGACACCTATCAACATGTTTTTTCCACAAATTTTCCTGAGAGATCGCATTTCAACAGCATTTAATCAACTTTCGTCAGCTAAATTAGCAGTTCATAATGGAGTCCTAGTACTAACCCTAATGTGTAGAAGCGAAGTATGGAGAAAAAAAACTAAAGTAGATCAAAAAGACAAAATTTAAAAATACTATGTAGGTATAGCATAATTACTTACTTTCTCTTATCCGCACCCAATGGAGCATAGTGCATTGCATCGTTATACCAAGTGCAGTGATTCTAGATCATTTTTATTACATGAAGGTAAGATGATCAGTCTTTCAGTTTCAGTACCAGTCCAAGGTACCACACATGAAATATTAATATGAAAATCACAAGTCTGTAAACAAATAATTTATGTTGACCCTTTACGGAAATCGAACCCGCGACCTCATGCACGGGAGCCAAGTGCGTTACCGCTGTTGGCATAATATTATCACCAATTTTTCCGAGTAAGATGGTACTAATTTGCAGTTATTTTTACATTTTATAATATTCGTTTTCTGAAAAAAAAAAAACAAAAATAGTACAGACATGTAATTAAACAAAGTCGACTGTACTTTTTTTTAGCTGTGCATTACTGCATTTATATTGTTTAATTCTGTGAATTGGCTCCATTCTAGAAGATTGTACTTTGAATGTTATATTTAAGTATGTAACGTAAGTACATTTTAACGTTTTTTCTGAAAATAAAATAATTTTCAAATACTCACAGCAAAAAAATTATTTTGCTCTATTGAATTTAAGGATTCGTAATATTTCAAATAAATCTTACTTCTTTTTAAAAATATTTTATTTAACCACCTCAACAAGCCAGAAGGCCCAATTACAGAGGAGAACAACGTCACAAACACCCAGGATTAAGAAAAATCACTTTTAATTTTTTTTTGTTTTCACAAAATAACGAACCCGGATAGTGTAAAATATATCGACGGTCCCTACGTATAATGTCAAATTTTGACCATCAGAAAATATTAGTAAATTAGACAGCTTAAAACATTAAAACGAAAATCGCCTTTTTTTTGGATTCAATAGTATACTTAGGGGCCGTCGAAATATTTTGTTTGTATCTATTACCTGCTACTTCTTAGGGGTTTTAACAGGTATTTTAGATTGGTGTGAATATGTTAATTAATGTGGCTATTAAAAGTTATTGCATATAAAATATAAGAATAAAGGGGGATGGATATACCTTCCGTTCGAGGGAAACGTTTAACAAGAAGCTAATTTTATCGCATTTTTATCGTCGTTTTGCTGTTTCCTTTTCCAAGACAGCGGCGCCTAGAACCATCTTCATTTTGTTTTGCTTAGTATAATTTCTTCTTTTCTCTTAAAATTGTATCATTTGTTCTGACAGAAGTCAGAAAATTACTGGAGCAAGATGTTAACAGTCAAAGAATAAAAATGAAAATTCTAACATTTTATACAAATTCCACTGCCTTGTATTTTAAAGGTATTTCAGTTTTACCAGCCTAAATAATTTTTCAGCACATTTCGCACTAAATGTTCATCTAATATCAAATTCCATTCAACAATCATTACAAATATTGCAAAGATAACGCCTATTTCCGTTTTCACAGTTCTAGAAAACACCGATAAAACTCTTATACAGACGAAAATTTAAGTATTTGTATTTAAAATAATTTCCGCAAAAAAGGAAATAAAGATCGACTTCTATATTCTCTTATTCGCACCCAATGGTGCATATGGCACTGCATCTGTGCAGGGTTAATTGATCATTTTGTTACATGAAG